>CM059192.1:104542420-104675246 GCA_030323885.1 Branchipolynoe longqiensis | reverse complement strand
CATGGGCATAAAATCCAACACTATGGACTGGATAAAATGCTACCTGAAAAACAGGCAACAGAGAACAAAAATAAACAATACACTATCAGACAACCAACCTGTCACATGTGGTGTACCCCAAGGGTCAGTGTTAGGGCCACTGCTCTTTATAATCTACATAAACGATCTTGAAAATGGTTACAAACCGAATGCCTCCAACTATATGCAGATGACACAGTCATATATGCAAACGGCACCACAGAAGAGGAGGTAATAACTAAACTAAACAAGCTCCTACTAAAACTGGATGAGTGGTGTGAGTCCAACAAAATAACCATCAACACAAGCAAGTCAAAAACAGTTCTCTTCTCGCATAAACAAATGCCAGAAAGAAAACTACACTGTAAGCTAGGAAGCCAAACACTAGAAAATGTAGACCATTACAAATACCTAGGCCTTGAGTTGGACAGCCAACTAAACTACAACCTATGTATAAACAAAATTGTCCAAAAGGTAAACCACAAACTGTGGCTATTTGCAAAGCTAAGAGACTACATGACACAAGAAATGTCAATAAAAATCTTCAAGGGCATGGTGCTACCCTATTTTGACTATGGAGATGTAAACTACATGGGTGCAAAGAAAGAACTTCTAAAAAAACTGCAAACACTACAGAACAGAGCCCTGAAAATCTGCCTCAGAGTAGACAAGCTGCACCCCACCTATGACATACACAAAAGAACCAAAGTAAAATTGCTAGAAAATAGGAGAATAATTCATCTGAAAACATTAGCATACAGCTATAGTCAAGACAATAAACTCCTAACAAAACCACAAAGGGCAACTAGAGCAAATAATGCGCCACTACTAAAGCAGACCAGAAGCCAAATAAAAGCTCACGAGAGAAGCACGCTAGAAATGGCTGCCAAGGTGTGGAATGCCCAAACAGTAAAGGAACGACAAATTCCCGACCTAAAAACATACAAAAAATATCTGTGCAAAATAAGGCTAGGAACCCCCAACTAAGCTGCACCGCAAAGGGGCAGGTGATACATGTCACGGCCCACCAGCGAGACGCCCAATGGAAGGTAACCATACCAAAAGCACCCAGATAACACACCTCACAGCTGCGTACAAGCCTATGATAAGTAAATAGGAGTAGGCTAGTCTAGAAATAAGAGTAGAAAAAATAAAGCACATATATGCCAAGAAAATCCAAAATAATTAACATAGACTACTATAGTACTAACCGGACCAACCAACTATCTATCTGCTACTGAAATGCAGGCAATCAAATACCTTATCAGCAGCTACTGTGTGATAAGACAACACCAACACTACAGCTGGCCAGCATTGAAAACAAGCCTGAATACCCAGGCTTATATGCTATGGACAGTATAAATACAGCCTCAATAAAAAAAATAAAAAAAATAAAAACGAATCACCCTATTCTAGCAACGGTCATTTATAAAATGAACCAACTGACAACGGATGGGTATGATATCCACCTGTGCTGGGTGCCTGGCCATGCCGGCATACAAGGAAACAAACAAGCTGATCGGGCTGCGAAGAAGGCCCTGAACTGTGATCTTGAACCGTGTCTGATCCCTCACTCTGATCTGAAACCACTAATAGCCACCCACATAAAATCCAAATGGCAACATGAGTGGGATGAAAACATAAATAAGCTTAAAGAAATTGAACCATCTGTGGGAAAGCCACCACAGACTCATGCAGGATTTCATCGGGACCAAGTGGTCCTTAGCCACTGACGTATTGGCCACTCATGGCTTACACATGCTTTTCTGCTCAAGAGGGAACCTCCCCCTGAATGTATTGGGTGTCAGTCCCCACTGACACTCAAACACATTTTACTAAGTTGCATTGATTTGTTGGCCCTGAGCCAACGGTTCTACACTGCAGACAGTATGCATGACCTTTTTACTAAGGTAAAACAGGAAAACATTTTAGCCTTTTTGAGGGCACATGGACTGTACCACCTTATATAGTTTACTAAATGGATTCTATCAATTATTAATAAAACTTTTCTTTTTCTATGGGAATTTGTTTCCCTTGACCACAAATATTTGATTGTGAGCTTTCTAATTTAATTAGTGTCTATTGGCACATAATTGATTGTCTGCTTTTACATGAAAAAGCGATGGTTTGAACCAAAACAAACATTTCTCGCCGTGAATATGGCCTATGCTACCTCGATACACTCCAAAGCGAGAAGGAGTGCTTGGGCTTCTGCAGTGAAAATCGAGCTCTGATCGGGCAAACATACACCAAATTTTTCATGTCACCTACACCCCTGTCGACAACCCCATAACTACCACCGACAACCCCATGACTACCACCAACCCCAACGCCCGCAACCCCACACGCCCAGCAAAAGCCACCGGCCTGCAGCCGGAAAGCCACCGGACCCGGACCGCAAGGAGCACCAACGGCTCCCCACACACGCGGCCCAAGCACAGAGTTCTAAGCGCTGACCACCACAGCCCTAGCAGCTCCACCCACAACACCCAGGACACAGCCGGGGACCATCACCCCGCCCCTCAGGCCCCAGACGCCACCCACACTGACCACAAACCCTCCCTAGACATCACAGCCGCCGACTATCACGCCGGCTGCCAGGCGTCCAGCCCTGCGCCTGCAGACATCACAACCACCGACCTCCACATCTCCCCCGGCGACACCGCCTTCCTCACCCCGCCCGACCCTCCCCAGCCCCCTGCCCACCCCAGCCCTGATGAATTCGCTGCCCCCCTCTACGACCCTCACCGCACCTCCTCCCCTAGCCCCGCCAACCCCCACCCTACTCCCACCGACACCCTCAGCGAACCCATCGCCGACGTCGTGGACCACCAGATGCAAGATACCCTCCCCGCCGCCCACTCCTGCCGCCCCTCCCCCGCCCAGTACCGCCACACCATCCTCCCCACCTGGCCCCACATCTCCGACGAGGCGTGGGCCCGCTACCCTAGTTTCACCACCCCTACACAGCTCCCCGGGAAGCGCGCCTCCCTAACTTTTTGGCTGCCCGCATCCCCCTCCCCTCTGGCCTCCATATCCCCGACTTGCGCGCGCGCCTCCATGATTACCCGACCCCACCTTACTCGACCCACGTCCACCCCACTCACAATGACTTCCCCTTTCACCCCGGCCTCTAGGTTTCTCATCCGCCGAGGTCGCTGACGTCGGCCGCCTACGCCTCGCCTCCCTCGCCCCGGCGACCTGGAAGAACCGCCGCCGGCAAGCCGAGGACTACGTCAGCTACCTCGTCGCCCGAGGCCTGGACCCCCTCGCTCCTTCCAGCTTCGACGTGGCAGCCTACACCGCCTCCCTGTTCGCCCATGCCCTCGCCCCCGCCTCCATCAGGAACGCGCTCTCGGGGGCGTGCTCCTGGGTCGAGGCGGCGGGCGGCCTCACCTTGGGCTTTGACTCCCGCCTCGCCAGAGACGTTTGCCGCGGGGGGGGAATGCGCCTCCACCCACGTCCCTCGCCAGGCCCTGACGATGCGGGCGGCCAAAAAGTTAGGGAGGCGCGCTTCCCGGGGAGCTGTGTAGGGGTGGTGAAACTAGGGTAGCGGGCCCACGCCTCGTCGGAGATGTGGGGCCAGGTGGGGAGGATGGTGTGGCGGTACTGGGCGGGGGAGGGGCGGCAGGAGTGGGCGGCGGGGAGGGTATCTTGCATCTGATGGCCATGCCATCGCACACCTCGCCCGGGCAGGGCCCGCCTCACTCATCCCTCGGGCCGCCCTCCTACTCAGGTACTTCGGCATGCTCCGCCAGTCAAACCTTCTCGCCCATCACCCGGCCCCCACACCATCACCCGAGACGACATCCGCGCCGCCCCCGGGGGGTCCGGATCCTCATCAGGACCTCGAAGACCATCTCCGGCCCCTCGGGGCGGTCGCCCTCTTCATCTCCGCCCCCGAGGGCTCCAGCCTCTGCCCTGTTGCGGCCTGGCATCGCGCCCTCGCCCAGTGCCCGGCGCCCCCCGAGGCTCCGGCTTTCATGATGCCCTCCGGACGGCCCCTCGACCCGCGCTCCCTCACCGCGCTCCTGAAGGGCGCCCTGCTCGCCCAAGGGGTCCCCGCCGCCCAGACATTCACCCTCCACAGCCTCCGCCGTGGCGCTGCCCAGGCCTGCCATCGTGCTGGGGTGCCCCTGCCCGACATTATGGCCCAAGGGACCTGGACCTCAGAGGCTGTGCATGCCTACGTGACCAGCCTCGCCCCCTCGGCCGCCCCTCGAGCCCTCTCGACCGTATTGGTGGAGGGCTCCTCGGCGCCCCCTCACCATGAACACTAAAGCTCCCTCCGAGCTCCTCTAGTCCTTAAGCTATATACTCCTGTTGCTCCCTATGAGCTTTTCTCTTACCTCCTTCTCATTCATATGCCCTGTATTGCCTCCCTGTCGTTACCCTGTATATAGCAATTGACTTTCTCTCTGTTATTCCCTGTATTACCCTGTTGAGGCACTCAATAAAGTGCCTTTTTCTCCACCCCCGCCTTGTCTTCCTTCCTTATCGCGCATCAATATTATCATTATCATCAAGCATCTTCATCATTCATTATCAATATCTTCATTTTCTATCCGCATCTGTCATACAAATAAAAAAGAAACAAGCAAACAATGCATTATTCATTCTCAAGAAATCATTTCATATCATTTCATATATCATATCAGTATCATATTATATCATATCATATTATGTTATTTCATTTCATATCACACCAGTCTACTCACACCACACAACACCATAACACCTCCTTTCACATTCATCAATAGCAGCATTAGCAAAATTATCATCATCATACTTCATTCCAGCATATTACAAATTAAATATACACATCATTTTTAGTCATTCATTCATTCATTCATTCATGCGCAAGAAATTATAACATCACAACTCCACTTATCACATCACAGAAAAAGTTACCTGTGTTCTTTGATTGGCGATAGTATCGCATGCATAGGCTGCATGAAAATAGCAGGAGGGTGCAGATCGCACCCAATGCAGATTTTAGTGCAATATCTCCTGCTATTATATCAGTAATCCTCCCCTCATCCGCATCCTGATCACCACTTTCACTTTTACTCCCCTTCTCTCTCCCCAGAAATAATTTTCTAGTCGCCTCCTTTAGTTTCATCTTCAAAAGACTTATAATTGAAGGTGTAGTCGAAACTGAAGAAGTAGAAGAAGCGTGGGGAGTGAGAGAGGGAGTTGAAGTTGGGATAGTTGATGCTATTGTTGTAGTTGACAGCGAAGCTGTAGTCATAGTCGAAGTCGTAGTCGAAGCCGTAGTCGAAGCCGTGGTCGGAGCCGTAGTCGAAGCCGTAGTCGAATCCAGTGTCAGATTCACTTTATTATAGGAATGCTACTACTGTGTCAATACCATTAACAACATGTCTGTAATACAACAGTATTTAGTAACTTAATTAGTGGCGTAACTTACGATACCACCCGTTAATCTTGGCGCTGATTTAGTAAGGAACATAAATATTTCTTATGACTAAACCTCGAAAACCCTGTCGATTAGCTTTAGAACTGTCGACTTGCACTATTGTTTATATTTGCTTCGTATTAACGCAATGGTTAGGCATGGCGCAATCATTATTTATTAGTGGCGCAGCAACAAAGAAAGTTGTTGGCGAATGAGCCGAAGCACTCAGACGTCTACGGTTTCGTCGATCCTTCCGCAGTGTTCTTTGCTGTGATTGGTCAATTCTTTTATCTAATGTCGTACTACCAATTATTGGATCCACCCTCCGCGCTTGCTGTCGCGTAAGTGGCCCAGTACCAATTTCTCTCGAATGTAATACCTTAGGTTTTATTTTTGTTTTATTCACTAATAATTCATTAGTGCGTCGATTTTGATCAGAAATAATCCGATCGAAAGGCAAAGGTTGCGAAATATCTTTCCTTCGTTCAGTTCTAGTTAATCGTGGTGCAATATCATCCCAAATGATTTTAGAATCCACCAATCTAACTTTATAACGGTTAACAACTTTACGATCGTTATTCGGGCCTATTACAGTTACCACTGAACCGCGTGATCTAACGACTATGTAACCTGGATCGTATTTCCTCTCCAACGGTCCAGATTCATTTATAAACAAAACAACTTTATCACCAGGAGTTAATTTTACTGCATTCGCCTTTTTCCTCAAGCGAGCAACATTATAATTTCGACTTTCTTTACGTTTTTGAACAGCTTTAGCTAACACCATAGACAAATCATCTACACGATAAGCTAAGTTTGAATCAATTGTCCCCGTCGATCGATACAGTCAAGAACTATGCTTCGTACCTGGATGTCTACCATAGGTTAGAAAGAAAGGAGAATAGCCAGTGCTATCAGAAGGTACAGTACGATACACATATATCACATCAGGCAAATAGGTTTCCCATAGACTAGCACAAGAATTAATTAATTTCCTCAAAATGCCTTTTATAGTCCTATGATATCTTTCCACCATACCATTTGACTGTGGATGATAAGGTGTCGTATGCCTTACTTCTACACCTAATTCTTTAAAATGATCCATAATCAATTTGTTTTTAAATTCTAACCCATTATCTGAAATAAACATACAAGGAATTGCATGGTGAGGAATATAATCATTAAATATATAATCATGAATCCCTTCGATGATTTATCTGGCAATGTTTTTTATATTCAACCCAACCACTACAATGATCTATAATAGACAATAAATATCTATTACCACTAGTACTAACTGGATAGGAACCAGAAAGATCCGCAGCAATGGCATCGATTGTGGATATGCACGTGTGCGTTTACTACAGTTAACCACACAATTTGCACAATTGGTAATTACTCTATGGACATCTTCAGCTATACCAGGCCAACGAAAATGTTCCTGTAATCGTTTTAATGTTTTAGACATAGCCATATGACCTACCTCAGTATGAGCTATTTTTATCACAGAGTTCCTGTATTTTTTTAGTAACACTAATCTAGGATATGTATCCTTCTTAGCAGGAGCTATTATTGAATAAAGAAGATTATTCATTATCAAATAATTCTTTTCTTCATTCTCACCTAACGTATACTCTTAAATTTTTTTCTGTTCATTAATTACATCATTATATGACAGTTCATAGTGTTCAAAAGGAATTACCTGTTCTGCTAACAGTGAATCAAAAGTAAACATTTCTACTGGTTCCTTTGCTTCAGTATTAGGTCTCAATCTAAACAACATATCAGCCCAGACATTATCTACACCTTTCATATAAACAATTGGAGCTGAAAATTCTGCTAATAATACTGCCCAGCATTGTATATGTGTATTACAAATTTCTTTAGTGAAAAAACATGTCAATGGAGCATGATCTGTATAGATAGTAAATTCTGCATCGTATAAGTAAGGTCTTAATTTTACTAGAGCATAAATAATAGCAAATGCTTCTTTTTCTATAGTAGGATAATTACGTTGAGCAGGAGAAAATCTAGTACTGATTAAATGCACTGGCCTGTCTATTCCATTCTCATCCTCCTGCACCAATACATCCCGTAAACTGTACTCAGAAGCATCTCTATACAGCTTATATGGTTTAAAAGGATCAGGAAATTTCAACAGTACACAATCTAATAATAGTGTTTTCAACTCATTCCATGCAATTTCACATTCCATAGTCCATTCAAAACTACATTTATTACTAGTTAAATAAGTTATGGGAGCGACTACATCAGCATAATTTGGAATTAATTGTCTGTAGTATCCTGCCGATCCTAACAATCGTCTTACTTCTTTTTTACTTTTCGGTGAAGCCATATCTCTTATTGCAGTAATTTTTTCAGGATCCGGTTTCAGTCCTGCTGAACATACAACATAACCTAAGAGTTTTACTTCTTTAACACCAAATTCACATTTAGATTCTTTAATAGTCATATTGTTATTTTCCAAGATAGTCACATCTTTCTCATGACTCTCCTCATCTGGTGAATAAATAATAATATCATCTAAATAAATTAGACAACATTTACCTAAATGTTCTGCAAAAATTACATTCATCATTCTTTGGAATACTGCAGGTGCATTTGTTAATCCAAATTGCATATGCTTAAATTGAAATAATCCCATGTGTGTATTTATAGCTGTTTTAGGTCTGCTATCTTCATCTACCATTACCTGCCAATACCCTGATTTAAGGTCAATGGTGGTAACAATTTTAGCACCATGCAACTCATCAAAAATGTCCTGTATCCTGGGTAAAGGATAAGCATCTTTAATAGTTACTGCATTTAATTTACGGTAGTCACCACAGAGACGTATAGTACCATCCTTCTTAGGCACTAAAGTAACTGGTGAAGCCCAAGGACTACAACTAGTTTCAATTATATCATCATCTAACATCTTATTTAATTCTTTTTCAACTATATGTCTCTTACCCAAAGGTATTCTATAAGGTCTTTGATTTAGTGGATATGCATTACCTGTGTCTATATGCATTTCAACTACCTTAATAGCTTTAAGTTTTTCATTAGAATCAGGAAATAACAAGGGAAAATGCTTTTTCCAATAGTCTACTTCTAGAACTATTCCTGCCATTTTTCTATCAATTAATTCTAAACTACTCCATGGATGTACAATATCACATAAGGAAACAAATTTATTTCTGTAACAAATTTCAGCATTACACATTTCCATTATATCTGTGCCAATTAATAATTCAAAAGGTAACTACAAAGAAAGGACATAACTTATTATAAATAGAAATGTAAGTTACACCTAAAGTTGGAATTAAATGACCTGAGATTGATCTCAGTCTACTTCCAGGATACAAATGTGCAATTCCAATATCTACTAAATTTTGAAATGCTTTTACATGTATTAAACTATTAGCCGCACCTGAGTCTACAAGACCAGTTAATTTTACTTGAATAAAATCAATATTAATACTCGGACGAGTATCAAGTGCGCTATTTAGTTTCCCGAAGCAGTAGAGCTAATGTTACTATGCAGTAATTTCAAATGTGGACAATTTCTCCTCAAATGTGGTTCATTACATACATAACAAGTCAAAGCATTACGCCCAGCACCCTGTGGTTGTTGGCGATACACGTGGTCTATTTTAGTTGTCGACGACTGCGCATGAGCAGCCGGCGTCGCTTTGCCATTGCTTTCTCGCTGTTGCTTTGACAGCGCATACTTTACTGTGTGCTCTCTGACTGAACTTGGTTTATTTTTAGATGTACTAGCCAATTCACCTTTTGACGCTACGTTTACGCGCGGCGACTCAAGACGTCTGCCCGCTGCATAAGAATTGACACCATATGGTGGCGCAACGTTTACTGCATGAATATCTGCACGTGTACATTTATTGTCAGATACCGTTAACCGTTCTACACACTTTCTTAGTGATTTTAACTCATTCTGGAGTGACTTTAGAGCCTGACTCTCTTCCGTTATTACTGAACTAGCCTGAACCTTTCCAGAAGGAATATTTTTCGACAATTCAGAAGAATTAAAGTTTAGACTATCAACTTGACTAGTCATATTTAAATCTGTTAGTCGTGATTGTGCACGTCGTTGCTGTCTCAATACAGACCTATCACTTAATATAGCAAGAGTGAAAGCTTCTTCCAATGATTTTGGTCTATTGGTTTCTACGTACCACATAGTGTTGTCATCCAACAATGAATCAAGAAATCGTGATAGCAAAATTTCAAAGGTGTCAGTCCCCAAGGTAGCAGAAGGTAGTTTCCACCCCTTACTAGCAGCAGTTTTAAACCGTTGGCAATATGCTGCCACTGTCTCACCCTCATTCTGTACCATAGTCATTACTATACTTTTTAAATTAGTTTTTTCATCTGCAGTTAACAAAGTTTTAGCAATTTCTTCTTTAATATCATCCCATGACCTAGCACCCTTAGCTGTGAAGGCAGTGAATAACACTATGCTTTTAGAGCTCTTATTTTGGTTTCATTACTTTTATGTTGTAGACTAGCTAACTCACGTTTTTCTCTACGTTCTTCCCTCTCATTATCAGCCTCAGTACGTTCTGTAACCTGCAATAACCTTTCTTCATTTTTTTCAGTTATGTTCTCTATACTATCAGCCATAAATTTAGTCCATGCTTCCAATTTATCACAATCCTCACTTAAAATTCCCAAATCTATTTGGTTTTCTAACCACAACCCAAATTGTTCACGTAAAGAGTCTTCTTTTAACCGTGTTACAGGCATTGTGAGTGTGTACTACAAGTGTATTCAATACAATATATAACTTACCACAAGTCAAAATATTGTTCACGCTATTGAAATCCTCCTTGTAGCGGGTTCAATGAGAAATTTAGTGTGTTGCGTAAAGTGCGGTAGAAATAGAGTTAAAGAATTGTATCCAACCGATGGAATTACCTGTAATGTAGTAGAAAAGTGAAAAGTCTCTCCCGTATATATTAATACGCTCTGATATACTTCAAGGTTAAACAAAATTACTGAAAGTAGTCCGAAAATGAAACAATTCTAGCGGCGACACGAGGCTTCAGACATGCAATAAAACAATAATATTACAGTAATATCGACGTCAAAGACTGATACGTGGCGAAGGAGGAGAGGGAGGCAGGTCGCGGCAGGGGAGGGAGAAAGAGGGGGGGGTCCTCCTCCCCCGCCACGAATCAGACGCAATGCGAGCATTACGACCGATACGTGGCGAAGGAGGAGAGGGAGGCAGGTATTGGAATAAAACACACTTTATTCACAAACAGGGGCAGCAATGTTATAAGTACAGTGTAGGTAGATAAGGTATGAAGGTATAACATGTAGCAAGTGAGTATAAAGTGCAGTATCCTCGGGCAATAAATTTACAATGTCAAGAGGTGCATAGGACCATGTCCGAGGTTAAATGTCATGTCAGGGTTGAAGTCACATGGGAGGGAGGCGCCCCGAGGAGCCCTCCACCAAAACTGAGGAGAGGGCTCGAGGGGCGCCCGAGGCGGCGAGGCGAGGGACGTAGGCATGGACCGAGGCGGAGGTCCAGGTCCCTTGCTCCATTATGTCCACGAGGGGGACGCCGACGCGCTGGCAAGCCTGGGCCGCCCCCTGGCGGAGGCTGTGGAGGGTGTAGCCGTCGGGGGCGGGGACCCCGAGGGCAGAGAGGGCGCCTCGGAGAACGGCCGTCAGTGTCCGAGGGTCGAGGGGGCGGCCGGAGGGCAATATGAAGGCGGGGTCGGCGGGGCAGGCAGGGACCAGCGCGACGGAGGCGGTCCAGGCTGCTATGGGGCAGAGCGGGCGGCCCGGGGAGGCCGGGATGAAGAGGGCGACCGCCCCCGAGGGCAGCGCGATGGTCTTGGTGGTGCGGACGGTGACCCGCAGCCCCCCGGGGGCGGGGGCGACGTCGCTGCGGGTGATGGTGTGGGGGCCGCCCCACACCTCGGGGCTGGGGGAGAGGAGGCTGGATTGCCGTAACATCCCATAGTACCCAAGGAGCAGAGCGGCCCGGGGGACGACGCCCGAGGGCCCGGCGAGGGCGAGGTGGCGGGCGACAGCCGCGAGGGTGACGGACGTCAGTGGAGGGGCGGGGCGGGCGACATGTCCGGACGCCCGTTCCCCACCGCGACAGACGTCTCTGGCGAGGCGCGAGGTGAAGGCGGTGGGGTCGCCCCCGGCCGCCTCCAGCCAGGAGCGTGCCCCGGAGAGGACGTTCCGGTCGGAGGCCGGCACCAGGGGGCGGGCGTAGAGTGAGGCGGTGTAGGCAGCGACATCGAAGGGCGTCGGGGCGAGCGGGTACCAGTGGTGGCCCGAGGTGAACTCGACGTATCCTCGGTCCTGTCGATGACGGTTCCTCCAGGTGGAGGGGGTGAGGGCAGCGATGAGCAGCCCGTCGACGGCGGCGACCTCGGAGGCGGTGTACCCTGGATCAGAGGCCGCGGTTGTAAGGGAAATCATCGTGGTCGGCATCGGCGTGCTCAAGCCCGAGGCGGGCGACCTCGTCTCGGGCCACGCCGGCCCAGCAACCAGGGAGGTGGGCGCGGCTGAGGGCGTCGGCGAGGACGAGCTCGGCGCCGGGCTTGTGCACAATAATGAGCTCGAAACAGGCCTCGGCCGCCATCAGCCAGAGTTTGCGGGCGCATGTCCCGAGGGTGGGGGTCGCGGGCCCGTCCCGACTCGAGGGCGGCGGCGGAGGCCATGTTGTCCGTGTTGACGACAACTTTGGCCCCCGCGACTTCAGCCAGGAGGAGGGCACAGCGCGACCACCGCCTCGAGCTTGTGGATGGCGGGGAAGCGGGCGCGGAAGGCCTCGGAGTACCCTCGGGCGTAATAACGCCTGTGGGAGTAGGCCCCACCCCCGGTGAGGCATGAGTCGCACTCGATGACGATCCTCCGGGTCCTCGGCGGGCGGAGGAGGTGGAGCCCGTTGGACGCGCGCCCGTAGGCCGCGAACCACGCCAAGTCCCAGAGGGCGTTGTCCCCGAGGGTGATGGTGGCGAACCCGTGGCAGCTGCGCAGGGCCGCGAGGAGACGCGCCATGAACTTCCTCACGGGCAGGACGCAGCTGCCGACATGGTTGAGGCGGCCGAGGATGCTCTGGAGCTCCTGGCGCCCGAGGGCAGGCTGGGCGACCCGGGCCTCGCAGTCGGCAACGAGCTCGTCGACTTTGTCGGGGGCGATGCGGATGGTCATGGCGTCGCTGTCGATGGCGAATCCGAGGCAGGAGACCCGCACCGCCGGCGGGTGGCACTTCCCTGAGGCGACCTCCAGCCCGAGGGCGCCGACGAGGGCGATGAAGCCGTCGAAGGCCTGGCGTGCCCTCAGGTAGGTGAGCTCGCACCCGACAAAGTCGTCGACGTACACGAGGGCATGGAAACCCTCGCGCCAGAAGATCCAGGCCACCGCAGCGGTGACCCTGACGCAGGCGGCGCCCGAGGAGTGGCAGCCAAAGGGGGGGGGGCGAGGTCAACATAGGTGGCCCCCTCGAAGGCAATCCCGTATAGGGGGCAGGAGAGGGGGTCGGCCCGACGCTGGCGGTAGGCCCTGGATATGTCCGGGGTCCAGGTGTAGGCCCCAGTGCCCTCTGCGACGATGCGGCGGCCCACGTCGGCCACGGAGGGGAGCCGGTATGCGTGGGGCCTACCTAGGTACTCACGGTGGGGTATCCCAGCATTGACGCTGTGGCCGACGCGGTATGATAGGTCGACGATGACCCGCCTCTTGCCCGGGTCAGATTTGGGGCGGGTCATCATGGGGGAGACCTGGGCCCAGGGGGTGAATGGGGGGGGGCGAGAAAGGGGCTGGCGAGGGCGCCGTGTGCGAGCTCGGTATCAATGAAGTCCCGGAGGTGGACCTGGTGGTCGGGGGCTTCGCGGTGGTTGGTGTAGGTAGGCCGGGGGGGGGGTGCTGGCGGAGTAATTGGCTGGAAAGCCGAACTCGATCAGGTCGACTAGGTCCTTGTCGGGGTGGTCTCGGAGGCGGGCGCGCTAAGCGGGGATGTGTAGGCCTGAGGGCATGGTAGGAGGGCATGGTAGGCGCGGGAGAAGGTGGGGTGGCAGCTCCAGGCGGTGCCGGAGAGGTGAGGCCATATGGAAAGGAGGGTGGGGCGGTAGGCTGTGGGGGTGGGGCCGCAGGAGGGGGCGGCAGGGAGGGGTGTCCTGGATGCCTGGGTTGACGACCTCGGCGACTGTTCACCGAGGTCGCTGGGGGGGTGGCAGGGGGGGGGGGGAGGTGGGGGGGGGGGGGGCGGGGGGTGATTGGGGGTTGCGGGGTAAGGGGGGAGTGGGGGGGCGGGGGAGGAGAGTGGGAGAGGAGTGCGGGAGGGGTGGGAGAGGGGTCGGGCGAAGGCGTGGGGGGAAGGGGCGGGGCGACGGTGCGGGGGCGGGGAGGGCGGAAACCGGGGAGGCGGCCGATGTATGCAGTATCGCCGGGGCCGGGGGTGGGGGTGACGGTGGGGGTGGGCTTTGGTGCGGTGGTGCGGTTTGGTGCGGGTGGCGGGTGTGGGGAGGGAGGGGGGGGGCGGTGGTGGTGCGGCGTGGGGGTGAGCGGAGATGTGAGGGGTGGTGTGAAGGGAGCCATCTGGAGCGGCGAAAGCTGCGAGAGCTTTGGCGCAGGGGTGAGGGTGGGGTGGTGGGGGTTGCGGCGGAGATGTGAGGGGTGGTGTGATGGGAGCCATCTGGGCCGGCGTGAGATGTGAGGGCACAGGGGTGGCGGTTGGCGCGGGCGGTGCGGCGGTGTTTAGGGAGGCGGTTGGGGGTGGTGTCGGGTGTAGGCGGGGGATTGCTTTGGTGGCGGGGCACCCTGTGGCGGACATCCGGTCTGGGCCGGCGAGGTGGTTTCTGGGCTTGGGGTGTGCGGCGGGGGGTTTCTGGGTTCCGAGGGTGGTGGGGGGTGGTGGGGGTAGGTGCGGGGTGGGTGGGTGCGGCGTGGGTGCTGGCTGTGGTGGTGGGGGCGGGGGTGGGGCCGCGTCGCCGCCGCCGGACTAAAAATCCGGCGAGGTGATCGCGGGGGTGGCTGGGGCGCGGTCACGGGTGCGTTTTGTATAGCACACGGCCTCACTATCGCACATTTGCACAGTACTCGCATGCGTGCCTCCTCCTCGCGCCCTGGTCGCCATGGGCCTCTCCGGGGGGGGGGTGAGGTCGCATGAGGCGGGGTCCCTGTTCCAGGCGAAGCAGGGTATCCTGTATGCTTCGCGGGTATAGGGTCTACGTGGGTCGGCCTGGGTGGAGCGGGGATGAGTGGGGGGCGGGGGGTAGTCGGGCGGGGGCGCGGGTTGGGGGCTGGTGGGTTCTGGCTCCGCCCCCGGAGGCAGTCGCGGGGGCGGTGATGACATCCATGCGGACTGTGCTAATGGCGACTGGGTCGCGCCACCCATCCGGAAGCCGTCCGTCGGCGACCCATGCAAATATAGTTTCGGAGTACCGCCGCACGGTCGGCCAGGGATGGGTGAGACAGTCTCTGAGCATGGTCGTGTTGTGGTGGAGGAATCCGGGGAGGGAGTCGGTGGGGAAGGCAGCGTGGGAGTCTAGCATCCGGAGGGCAAGGTTATATTCCTCCATGGTCGCCTCGCCGCACTTTAGGGCCTTCGCCTCGGCGCCTCTCTCAATGAGGTCGTGGGGGAAGAGGTATCCTGAGGGTATACCTTTTCGGCGTCCGCTGCCCTGTGCCTCGGCGGACTCCAGTATCTCCCTGACCACGTCGGCCGCGGATGCGGGGGAGCGGTCGGGGGAGGGGTGGGCGGCAGCGGGGAGCCGAGCTGCGGAGGCGGCCTGCTGTGTGGCGTATAGGCCGCGCCTCATGTAGCGCTGGTAGGTGGGGTGGACATCGGCGGCCGGAGTCGCGGAGGCAGGGAGGAGGCGAGGGTGGGTAGGCTGGTAGGCGGCTCCTCCTGTCCCAGCGGTGAGTTCTTGCAGAAGGTCGGCTAGGCGGTCCGCGACAGAGGGGGGTGGCATGGCCGCGGCCCGAGGCGGAGGCACGGCAGCCGCCTCCGGGGGGGCTGGCGCCCGAGGTGGGGCGAGGGTGATGGACTCCACGAGAGCTGTGAGATGATCGATGGCGCCGGACTGGAACTGCAGCGCTGCGGCCTGGGCATCCATCCGGGCGTCTATGGCGGTTGCCCAGGAGATGGCCTCCGACTGGAGGCTGGGGGCGGCAGAGGTCGCGGAGGCGGCGTCCTGCGAGGCGGCAGAGGCGCTCCTCCCTCGGTGTGGTCCTCGGCGGCCCGGGGGGCGGCCTCGGGGGCCGGGCCCGGCTGGCATGGTAGCGGTGTGTGCGTAGATGTGCAGACCGACAAGCCTGGATGTGTGAGGCGTGAGGCGTGGATGCGTGCGGCGCGGATGCGCGAGGTGTGAGGCGCGAGGCGTGAGGCGTGGCGGCGTGGAGGAACCAAAGAGAAAATTATGTCCGGGCCAGGAGGGTGAGAGGAGGCTTGTGGCCAGGGGCAGCAAGGGCCGCCGGTTATAAGGGCCGAGAGGGGGGGGGGGCTGTTATGTCAGCGACCCAACGGTCGCGGCAGGGGAGGGAGAAAGAGGGGGGGGGGGTCCTCCTCCCCCGCCACGAATCAAACGCAATGCGAGCATTACGACCAATGTAACCCTTAAGAAAAGACACTTTCGTCGGAAATTCGTCGACAAAGTAATTTAGTTTAATTTAGTCCTTGCAAAAAGTAAAAAGATTAGAGAATCAAATAGAAGAAAACAACTTATCCACTCCAACTACCCAGCAGTCGCAGTCAATATCAAAGTCCTTATATTTCTTAACCTCAAGAAATTTAGAATTTAAAATAGCTATCAAATTAAATGAAATAAAAATACTACGTATGTAATATAGTTTCTAAAATATAATTGTAGTACTAGCCCTAATGTCAAAAATGAAACACCACGTGCGTTCAAATAACACCACATGCGTTCAAATAACCAGCAGTCAACTAACAATTAAATAAAGAAATATAAATCTATAGTATTATATAACAAATAAAAAGGAAATGCTACCGAAACACACCGAAACTATTCAATAACTCAATATAGTCACTACTAACCAAATCTCGGTAGTTTCTCAAGTCGTGGTCGCCATTTTGTAAAGTTGCCGGCTGGTGGTGTGGGTGGTGTGGACAAGCCAAATGAAAGCACTACAGGTAATGAAGGAAAACAGGTGAAGACTGAAAAGTAAGAGAGTGAGACTCTTCCATTTATTGATTTATATAGGTTTTCTAGAATCCAAGATGGCAGTGGTCACATGCTTCAATCGATCAACCAGAGTACAATGCAGTGGTCAATGATCCATAAACAACACCATGGGGGGGGGGGGGAGGGGGCATGTGAGGTGACTCTTCCAAAGAGTGTTCCTAGCAAATCCGGGAAGTGCCACTCCCTCCAAAGACTATTCAATTATACAATTTCTATACCTAATGAATAAGAGCTTACCAATTTCACACATCCTCCATATGCCTTTGGGTTTTTATATATTAACTTTTATCCTTACATAGACAGCTTGCAATGTATTATAGTATCTTCACATCGGTTCTCATGTATTATATCGGACAATTTTACACATAGTCAAAGCCGTAGTCGAAGCCGTAGTCGAAGCCATAGTCAAAGCTGTAGTCAAAGCCGTAGTCGAAGCCGTAGCCGAAGCCATAGTCGTAGCTGTAGTCATAGTCGAAGTCTTACTCAAAGCCGTAGTTGATGACATTGATGAAAATGAAGATGATGATGATAAAACTGATGATGATGGGGCGTGGAAGAGAACTTTTTGAGTCTTTATTATGTTTAAAGAATGAGAGGGAGAAGACAGAGCGCAGTCGGAGGCGATGATTAATCCGCCTTTTACTCCTTCGGAAGGGATGGAGCTACAATCAAACGTCGTCAACTGTCTCGCAACGGAAAGAACTTTTAAGTTTGGAAAGTTATGTTGTATTCTAGTGATATTAATTCGAAATAAAAAGGAGTGATCTAAAAATATATTTTTCAAAGAAAAATCATTTGGAAGATCCCAATGATCTTCCTCGCTAAAGTGAGGACAGATTTTAGTAGTTTTTGAAACAAATGTGCAATGCCGAAACGCATTGCATAGATCAAATTCCACCACCAACACCATTCCCACCACCATCAGACACCACCACCTCATTCTAACACCTCCACCACTTCCTCCACCAGAAACAATTCCATCAGCGTAAACCATGTCTGAAAAGCAAAAGTGAAAAATCATTCATTCACTCATTTTTCATTCATTGACTCATTTTTCATTCATCCCTTCCATTCATTTATTCATTCATTCATTCAAGTTTGATTTACATAAATTGAAACATATTTCTATAGCATAATATTCATTTGATAAACTCTCTTTCATTCATTCATTCTTTCATTCATTCATTTGTTCATATATATATTCTTGTAAGATGGGCACGAAGCAAACTCGGATGTTTAGGATATAATGCAATCCTTCCCTATGTAAGTAGTAGAGTGTGTAATTGCAGGATCATAAAGGTATAAGCGTCGTCATATGGCAGTTCAAATGTCATCATATTTTCAGCAAATATCATCATATGTTCACTATTTCAATATACAGCTGGTCCAAGGCCAGGTATGTAAAGAATGAAGTAATTAAGATCGACCCTCAGGCTGCCAAGTAAAGTAAAACATTGGCATATGTAAAGTAAGGTAAAAGTTGGATTTGTCTGTCGAATAATTGACAATCAAGTATCTACATTGTATAGCTTAGTAGAAATCGACAGAAAATTAATATCGACACACACGGGAGCCTATTAATATTCAAAATATTTTCGCGCCAACCGCCATCTTGTTTAGCGTATATTAGTCGGATTTCGCCGTAATCGGTATATCTTATGTCCAATTATGCGTAATGCTTTGGCATTGCGGGTAATCAGGATCACGGAGACATTACAAGGCGTGCCAGTAGCCAGGTCGTCTTTGGCGCCGACTAGCGGAATTCGTCAGAACTACGTATTTAACCCAGTCGCCGCCTAGCGGTGTGTTCTTTAGCCTCGCCGCCGTGGATCTCAGGTTCTGATGACGTAGCAGGCAGTGTGCTTAAACTGTCGACGCGCAGCTTTGTGGGTACAAGTTAGCTATATTAGGCGACGCAGCAGTGGGTTTCTGTCATTACGACCGGAGGAGCCAGGAGACTTTGACCAGACTTTTAAATTGGGATTCACTGCAGCCGGCCCGACCGAAGGAGCCAGGAGACTTTAAGCATGGGAATCAGTGTAGCAGATGCCGTCGACCAAGGAAACACTAATTTCTCCGGCAATTGATGAAGCCGGGAGCCGGCAATACACGCGCCAGCCCGCTGGGACAACACTAATTCTGCGGCGATCGACGTAGCAGGGAGCCGGCAATATGCTCGCCGGCACGACGTAAAATTTCTACGGCGATTGACGAAGCAAAGAGCCGGCAATACGCGTGCCAGCCCGCCGAGACAACACTAATTCTCCGGCGATCGACCTAGCAGGGAGCCGGCAATACGCTCGCCAGCACGACGTTAAATTCGCCGGCAAGACGTTAAATTTCTACGGCGATCGACGAACCAAGGAGCCTGCAATACTCGCACCAGCCCGCCGGGACAACACTAAATTCTCTGGCGATCGACGTAGCAGGGAGCCAGCAACATACACGCCGGTTCGCCGGCACGACGTTAAAATTCTCTGGCGATCGATGAAGAAAGGAGCCGGCGACACGCGCGCCAGGAGACGTTATTAAGCCTTAAGTATGGGAATCACTGTCCGGCAATACGTGCATGGTCGGGAGTCGGCAATACGCTCGCCGGCATGACGTTTAATTTCTACGGCGATTGACGAGGCAAGGAGCCGGCAATACGCGTGCCAGCCCGCCGGGACAAGACTAAATTCTCCGGCGACCGACGAAGCAATGGGCCGGCAACACGCGTGCCGGTTCGCTGGCACAACGGTCTAATTTCTCCGACGATTGACAAGCCAGGAGCCGGCAATATGCTCGCCGGCATGACATTAATTTCTCCGGTGATCGAAGAACCAAGGAGCCGGCAACACGCCCGCCAGGAGACGTTATCAAGCCTTAAGCATGGGAATCACTGTAGCAGATGCCGTCGACCAGGAACACACTAATTTCTCCGACGATTATCAAGCCGGGCGCCGGCAACACGCTCGCCGGCACGATGTTGAGTTTCTTCGGTGATCGACGAAGCAAGGAGCCGACGATATGCGCGCCAGCCTGCCGGGACAATATTAAATTCTCCGGCGATCGACGTAGCAGGGAGCCGGCAACACACGCGCCGGCTTGCCGGCGCGACATTAAAATTCTCCGGCGATCGATGAAGCAAGGAGCCGGCGACACATGCGCCAGGATACGTTATCAAGCCTTAAGCATGGGAATCACTCTAGCAGATGCCGTCGACCAGGAAAACACTAATTTCTCTGTACAACACTAAGCTCTCTGGCGATTGACGAGGCCGGGAGCCGGCAATATGCTCGCCGGCACGACGTTAAATTTCTACGACGATTAACGAAGCAAGGAGCCGGTTATACGCGTGCCAGCCCGCCGGGATAACACTAAATTCTCCGACGATTGACGAAGCAAGGAGCCGGCGACACGCGCCGGGTCGACGGCACGATGATTGATGAAGCAAGGAGCGGCGACACGCGCGCCAGTAGACGTTATCAAGCCTTTAGTATGGGAATCACTGTAGCAGGCGAACGATTGACGAATCCGGGGGCCGGCAACATGCTCGCCGGCACGACGTTAAAATTCCCCGACGATCGACGAAGCAAGGAGCCAGCGACACGCGCGCCAGGAGACGTTATCAAGCCACTAATTTCTCCGACGATTGACGAAGCTGGGAGCCGGCAACACGCTCGCCGGCATGACGTTAAATTTCTCTGGTGATCGACGATGCAAGGAGCCGGCAATATGCGCGCCAGCCCGCCGGGACAATACTAAATTCTCCGGTGATCGACATAGCAGGGAGCCGGCAATACGCGCACCGGTTCGCCGGCACAACATTAAAATTCTCTGGCGATCGACGAAGCAAGGAGCCGGTGACACGCGCGCCAGGAGACGTTATCAAGCCTTAAGCATGGGAATCACTGTAGCACGAGCAAGGAGCCGATAACACGGGAGCCAGGTCCCCGGTGTAATATTAAATTTTTCCGGCGATCGACAAAGCAAGGAGCCGCAACACACGTGCCGGTTCGCCGGCACGACGTTAGATTCTCTGACAATTGACGAAAGCCAGGACCCGCAACACGCGCGCCGGTTCGGCGGCACAACGTTAGATTCTCTGACTATTCCCGCCCGGCGATATGCACGCCAGCCGGCCGGGACAACACTAAATCCTCCGGCGATCGACGTAGCAGGGAGCCGGCAACAGACGTGCCGGTTCGCTGGCACAACATTAAAATTCTCCGGCGATCGACGAAGCAAGGAGCCGGCGACACGCGTGCCAGGAGACGTCATCAAGCCTTAAGCGGTCGTCGAAGCAAAGAGCCGGCAACATGCGCGCAGGTTCGCCGGCACGATGTTAGATTCTCCAACGATTCATGAAGCAAGGAGCAGATGATATGCGCGCCAGTCCGCTGGGACAACACATAATTCTCCGACGATTGACAAAGCAAGGAGCCGGCAACACGCGCGCCAGTCCACCAGGACAACACTACATTCTCCGGCGATCGACGAAGCAACGAGCCGGCAACACGCGCGCCGGTTCGCCGGCACGATGTTAAACACCCAGCATATGTCGGCAATGACGACCCTATCTCATCATGCATATAATCTGTGGCAAAAATTAATACTTGCCTTCTTTGCCACAGGTTACACCAAAAGACATCATCGTAGGCTAATCAAATTTGTCAAAAGCCGTCCTAATAATTGGATATTTTACGTTACTCAGACAGAGTAATCTACTAACCCCGGAGACGACATCATCTACAAGGCACACGTTGCGGGCCAAGGACATATCTCATACTGATTCAGCCCTGGTCATAAGGGTTTGCAGCTCGAAGACGTCCTGAGAGTCAATTTCGCCACATGTCATCCATGTACCAGCGATTTTTTTGCAGTTCTGGCTTCAATAGGGTTCACGCTAACAGAAAATGATGGGGTCCAAATTTTCAGACCCCTATCCCCTTCATCGGGGGTCATTTCCATTTTGAGACCTCCCACAACTGGCCATTCACCTATCTCTGGAAGTTATTGACCGATTTTCATACTTGAAGTGTCAATTTGTAGGTTTTCAGGTAAGCTGAGTTGATTTGTAGCACTTACAAAGCAACCGGAAGTTTCCTTCTTGCACTTCCAGTCAGTATATAGGGTCTCGCTCCATATCCTCATCATGTATGATCAGATTTTCACAATTTGTGATACTTTTGTGAAGAACTCTGAGCTGATTCATTGCAAAGTTCCCCTGGGAGAGTTATTGAAGTATTTACTGGCAAAACTGTCAAATCTGACATCGAAATTCTGAAGGATCAGTATGCTATTCATCGATGTCCATATCGGGATTATCCTCCCGAATAGTATTTGCACAGTCACCGCCATAGCATTTACAGAGTGGAGTGCAGGGCAGGCAATTCTTCAAGCAGCTACACCTAATTCCCTCGCACCCTGCTTTGCAGCCACATTTGACGAGTTCAACTATAGCCCGTGGGGCAGGCAAGGCATGACATCTCACTGGAACATACACCTCTTTCTCCAATTTCCATCCATTTTCTTCAATTGGAGGAAGGGCTGGACAATGATCTGGGTATGATTTGTCCCGCACTGTGATGTAGTTTGCACGGATGATATGTGGAAGCAATGCAGCACAAGTTGGTGGAAGCATCTCGGCTTCCAAGTTTTTTGACCGGAACAACTCCCACCTGAGTGATGGGAGGGTTGTTGGACCTTTTGAACTGTAGACGCAACACACGAAAGTCTCCAATGCCATAACCTGTGTGGGAAGCTTGTCATCATTCATCTCATCAGGAATGGAAATACATCCTAATGCCTTGAAGCAGCCAATGGCAGGGTCATCTTCATCAAGCTTCAGGTATGTGTTAACCCATGACTTCTTCGACATTCCAATGAATTTCCCTCCCCAGTCAGCACCAGAGAAGTTGTGGAGTCCAAGGAGACTTTGACATTTGTGACAGCCAATAACCTGAACTCTCTCAAAGATTGTCTATTTCATGTTTCTTCATTCCTTTGCCAGTATGAAACTTCAAGGATGTGGGAAATGTTATTTGTCTGCTGGCAACCAGATCAACTAGGAGAAGGAGTATGTCAGTGTCCGGTGAACATACGCAGATCCATCGTGAAGCACCACAGACTGCAGATGCAAGGACTTAGTTTGGAATTAGTGTGTCAGCCTCTTCATGTGTATGAGCATTCTCGAAACCACGTCCCTTGATATGAGTATCATACACGACAACCAGCACGAATGAACATTTGCTTGCAAAATAGTCCAGCAGTCCCTGGCCAAACAGGCATGTGAGTTTCCTCTTTGTTGTTGATGCTGACAGTAGGTCCTTGATGGGCATAGTGAGCTTCATTTCGGGATGAACTTTGAACTCAATGGATGTAGTCGATCGCTTCTGTCGGGTGTTGTTCTTCAACGACTGATCCATGTATCGATCGAACACAACTCGACCCTCATCATAACTGGCCATCATCGTTTCTATGCACTTGTTGAATGCATCCTGAAGGTGTGAAACCTTCAGCATCTTTGGTGTCTTTGTCATAGTCTGAAATACACCCATCGCATCAATGATCAGAACTTTGACTGGGCGATCTTCCTGCACTATGCCAGGCACTGGCAGAACATCAAAGGACTCGACCGTGGCATCTTCAACTGCGTGCATCAGACTGCCTTTGTCAGCTGGGATGTACAGGAATCCATCAACTTTTTCACCATCATCCAACATTGAGTACCTGAGATCCATGGCCTTGCTGACAGCAGTGGGGAGAACAAGATTGTCAGGCTCATTTCGTCTCAGTGAGGCGACAAACTTAACATCTGGAAGACGCTCGATGATGAGTCTTTTGAGGTATTTCCGATAGTTCTCACTCTCGTTAATATCTAAGCGGTACCCTTTCAGAATTGACAAGTATTCATCGTTGACCTCAGCCATGCTCAATGTAACATCATCGTCACTAAGGGTGTTCTGAATAGCGAGGAGCAATTGTTCATCACATAGTGAGCGAATGAGCGATACATTACTGCGATCCGTCTTCGATGATATTCTCTGTGCAGAGCGCAAACATGTCCGATGATAGTGCTTCTCAAGAGCTGATGCATCACCGGGTCCCTCAAGGTCAGCTACACAAACTCTGACCTGGTCATCCAGGGTTTGCTGCTTGATTTCAAGGAGTGTTTTACCCATTGCATCAGTAAGAACACAGTGCAGTGGCTATGAGTCAGTCTTGGGGCAAAAGTCACAGGTGGAGAACATACACATTTCTTCCTTGTATTTCAAATATACACCTTTTAAGTAGTTATGCATATAGATTTTGATTGTTGTATTCTTTTCTGCAACGTTCACAGATTGTATTAAAATGATTAATTAATTTAAGTTCAAGGTTAGCCTATACACGTACACGCATGCATGCACACACACGCACCTGTCCTGATACAAGTTTAGATGTTGCCAGGACGTGAAACTCCAACAACCACATACACACAACCACATGCAACCACACACACACACACAGACATACACATATACACACACACACATACACACACACAAGCACAACCACACAACACACACAACACGGACACAATGTTAACTCGCCGGATAAAGCTGCATTGTTCAATGAAAATGAACATTTTTAAACAAAAGCAATAATCTAGATTTGATTCTACATATCTAACTTATATACTGGTGCATTTACTAAGCATTTGTTGCCACATATTGGGAACACTACGTCAGATTAATAGAACCTATTACTGCAGAAGTTTTGGAATGCTTGCCAAAATTAATTTTGCATGTTTGAACTTCAAATATTTCAAAAGTTAGTAATCTAAAATCAAAGTTTCTTCAAAGTTTCCCGTGGGGAACCGGGGTAGAATAGTTCCCTTGCACCCCCTTGCAGATCGTAAAAGGCGACAAATGGGGCGGCTTGTTTGCCGTGAGTCGCGACTCGTGTCGGTGGAGGAAGGGATCCTGGTGCATGAGGACTGCAAGGGGCCAAGGCTCCTTGTGGACCAACACTTCACTTTGGCCTCGACTTCATCTAGGCGAGAGGTTGGAATGGTCCGTTCCAATCAATCGGCTGGTCATGCCAAGCCCTAGGTAGATTAATGGAGAATGGATATATATATAGTACAACAACTGTATTTATATTTATATTTACACAATTACCAAGTCATTCTTCACTTCCTAGAAGGCGGTGGCTAGGGTCAATCTAGTACTGGTTATGCTTTTTTGCCTCCATGCTAGAGTATATTATCCTTGTATCCCTGGTGTGTATCTGTCAGTTACCACAGTGCTACACACCCCAATTTTCAGGGCTCCATGGTAGGTGGGGAGCGAGGATGATGAACCAAAAACAATTAAATATGGATACTCAAAACCCCCCAAATAAAAAGAAAAGATTACCAGACACGGAAATGAAATCGGACTCTGATTCGGACTCACGTCCAAACGCTGATGATTGGCCACGGTTCATTATGATTGAATCATTGAATAATGAGGCATCAGTTGCAAAACTTTCCCCTTTTGCCATCCACAAGGGCATTATGGGAATTGCTTTCACAGTCAAAGACGTGAAGAAACTACGAAGTGGACATATTCTGGTGGAGTGTGCTAAGAAAGCGCATGCTGACAATCTGCTATGTGCAAGCACGCTAGCAGGCATCGGCATCAAGGCCTCTCCTCATCGAACTCTCAACTCTAGCAAAGGAGTAATCCAGACTAGAGATCTTGATGGTGTTGATGAGGATGATATAGCACATGAGCTCAAGTCTCAAGGAGTGTTAAACGTACAAAGAATAGTTATAAAGAGGGATAACAAGTCCATAAAATCAGGGACATATATCCTCACGTTTGGCAAGCCTTTTCCGCCCAAGAATTTGAAAAATGGATACCTTAGTGGGAATGTGGATGTCTTCATCCCAAACCCACTTCGATGCTTCCAATGCCAGAAGTTTGGTCATGGCAAGGATAGATGCAAAAATGAAATCATCTGTTTTAAGTGTGGTCAAAAAGGTCATGACAACACCAGTTGTCAAAACCAGGCAAAATGTTCCAATTGCCTGGGTGACCATATGGCCATATCTAAAGACTGTCCTGTCTGGAAAAAAGAAAACTAATTCAGCAGATCAAGACTGAAAAGCGACTAAGCTATCCAGAAGCTTGAAGGCTGGCTGAGGTGAATACTCCCTCGCCAATCACCAAGAGCTATGCTGCGGCAGCCAAAGCCTCCAACAGGACAATTGAATGCCAGACTGAACTGACGTGGTTGACTGGAGGGAAGCCCACTGCCTTCACCCCAGTCCCAAATCCGATGCCGGTTTCGATCAAAAGTAATAATAGTAATACTAGTATTGCGGTGCAGACGCTGACCGAGCCGGCGATGCCCAAAAAGAAGAACAACAATTTGCCGGACCGAGTTCCGAAGGGATCTTTGACCCCTACGGACAAAACGTCCAGGGGGTCATCGATCTCCAAAAACTTAACATCAAATAGATATCAGGCGCTGGCTGATATTGAGATGCCTGAGACTGTGAAAACCTGCAGTCGAAGTCTCTCCCTCAAACCAAAGGCGAGGGGGAGAACACCTGTCACTGCTCCAAAATGACAGTGACAGGTGCATCTCTTATTCAATGAAACTGCCGAGGTTTTAGGAGCAACATCGAAGAGTTGTCTCTTCTTTGTTGCAACCTCAATCCACTCGCTGTTTGCCTAGAAGAAACTTATATAAAAGCTTCTGAGAGTTGTAGTCTTAAAGGCTACACCATTCATAACAAGCATGCACCAGATGGAGACCGAGCCGCTGGCAGCTCCTACCTCTTGGTCAGACGTGATGTGGTATGTACGCCAGTGGCGTTAGACACAACACTACAGGCTGTAGCTGTTCGTCTGACGCTGCATAAGACTGTAACTCTCTGTTCCATTTACATTCCTCCGAGCTCTGTTCTCACTTTACAAGAACTGGACACCCTTGTGGACCAGTTACCGTACCCATATTTACGTATGGGTGACTTTAACGGCCACAACCCATTATGGGGGGGGAACAATAGGAACGCTAAAGGCAAGAGAATTGAGGACCTTGTGGCTGCTCATGCTCTGTGTGTATTGAACGATGGTTCATACACATATTTGCATCCCGGCTACGGAACATACTCCGCCATCGATCTCAGCATTGTAGAACCAGAACTGGCACTGGACTTTTCGTGGAGGGTCTGGGATGACCTCTGCGGAAGCGACCACTTCCCAATTATTCTTAATTGCGGGGGGCATCTCCCATAGAGCGAGAGAGGAGCTGGCGGCTTTGTAAAGCCGACTGGCCCACCTTCCAGACGCTATGTCGCGAGGAGTTCACTCCAGACATCAGTGACATCGATGCCTTCACTGAGATGCTGAGATGGATCATGGAGAAAACTGTTCCGAAGACCTCGGCAACTCCCAAGCATTTGACGCCTCCATGGTTAGATGACGGCTGTAGGAGGGTTATTAAGGAACGAAAGAAAGCTCAGCGTAAATTCCACAGGAGACCGACTGCTGAAAATCTGGCGCTCATTAGAATTCTGCGCGCTCACGCTCGCAGAACAATCAAAGAAGCGCGGAGGCAGTGTTGGAGACAATTTGTTTCTAGCATCACCATGCACATGCCGTTAGGCAAAGTATGGACAATGATCAGGAGAATCAAACGAAGGGGAGGTGATTCTTCTGTAGTCCAGCACTTGAAACACAACGGCACCATTCTCACATCACTCGACAAAATAAGTGAAGAATTGGCTCGCACCTTTGCTGGAAACTCGTCTTTGGCAAACTGCCTCCCGGGCTTTCGGGCCGTCAAGGAACGCCAAGAGCGAAAGCTCTTGGACTTTTCTTCCGATGGCGAGGAGCACTACAACTCCCCATTCTGTATGGGTGAGTTGAGGTGTTCTTTGGAAAGCTTGCATGACACAGCAGTTGGACCTGATGGAATTCATTATCAATTTTTGAAACATCTTCCTTAACATGCACTGAGACTGTTGCTTCAACTCTTCAACAACATCTGGGAGTCGGGTGCACCTCGCCCTTGCGGGAGGCGACAAGTAAACTGATTCCCAAAACCTGGTAAAGACCAGAGTGAAGCCGACAACTATCGTCCCATAGCCCTTACAAGCTGCATCTGTAAAACCATGGAGCGCATGGTAAACAACCGCCTCGTCTGGCTACTGGAGTCAGGACACCACCTGTCCAACCTTCAATGTGGCTTCAGACGGGTCCGCAGCACCCTCGACCATTTGGTGCACATGGAGACCTTCATAAGAGATGCTTTCCTTAAGAAGGAGCACATTGTGGCTGTCTTTTTCGACCTCAAAAAAGCCTATGACACAATGTGGCAGCATGGCATCATGGAGGATCTTGATGCGATTGGCCTTCGTGGCCAATTGCCAATTTTCATCAGGAACTTTCTAGCCTTCAGGCATTTCCGCGTCCATATCAAGACTACCTATTCCCGTCTAAACTCACAGGAACTAGGAGTACCTCAAGGCAGCATACTGGCCGTGACCCTTTTTGGGGTCAAGGTCAATGGTATTGCTGCTGCTGTAAAGCGGGGGGTCTCCTGTAGTCTTTTCGTGGATGACTTTGTTTTATATTACAGCGGTGCTAACATGAATGTCATAGAGAGACAGCTACAACCAAGCATAAATGGGTCAGTTCTGGATGGTTTCAAATTTTCCAAGACCAAAACAGTCTGCATGCACTTCTGCCTGCTGCGTAAAATGCATGTGGAACCGGTGCTGACCCTGGATGGGGATCCCATTAAAGTCGTTGAGAAAACCAAATTTCTGGGCCTCATTCTCGATGCAAAACTGTCTTTTGTGCCACATATAAAGTACCTGAAAACAAGATGCCTGAAAGCGCTGGATATTCTGAAGGTGCTGTTCAGCTCAGAGTGGGGAACGGACAGAGATGTTCTGCTCTCCGTGTACAGAACCTTGGTTCGGTCACGAGTGGATTACGGCAGCATAGTATACGGTTCCGCAAGGAAATCATATATTGGGCTGCTAGACACGATCCACCACCAGGGACTGCGCCTGCCCTTGGGGCCTTCCACACCTCACCAGTTCAGAGCCTTTATGTCGAAGCCAATGAACCATCACTTAACAACAGGAGAATCAAACTGGCCATGCAATATGTAGTCAAGATAAAAACTAATGCACTGAATCCTGCACACAATTGTCTGTTCGAGCAACATGACAAATCCAGGTATGAAGCCAGGCCGAATTACATCAGGCCACTGAGGCTCTGAATGAAACCTCATTTGGAGGCCTTGGGCGTTGATTTGGAGGTGTTGGAGGATGCCTAACTCCCAGAACATCCCCCATGGTCGTTGAGAAAGCCATCGGTTATCCTCCGACTCACGGAACTGAGGAAGTCTGGGACACATCCACTCGAGTACCAAGGACTGCATGCAGAGATTCAAGGCCAGTTTGCAGACCACCTCTCCATATACACTGATGGTTCGAAAGACCGACGGGAAAGATTTGGTGTACGTTTGCCCGATCAGAGCTCGATTTTCACTGCAGAAGCCCAAGCACTCCTTCTTGCTTTGGAGTGTATCCAGGTATCCAACCACACTAACTATGTCATATACAGTGATTCGTTCTCTTGCCTCCTGGCTGTTGCTGGACTGAAAATGAATCATCCTATTCTAGCAATGGTCATTTATAAAATGAACCAACTGACAACGGATGGGTATGACATCCACCTGTGCTGGGTGCCTGGCCATGCCGGCATACAAGGAAACGAACGAGCTGATCGGGCTGCGAAGAAGGCCCTGAACTGTGATCTTGAACCGTGTCTGATCCCTCACTCTGATCTGAAACCACTAATAGCCACCCACATAAAATCCAAATGGCAACATGAGTGGGATGAAAACATTAATAAACTTAAAGAAATTGAACCATCTGTGGGAAAGCCACCACAGACTCATGCGGGAGGTCGGCGGGACCAAGTGGTCCTTAGCCGCTGCCGTATTGGCCACTCGTGGCTTACACATGCTTTTCTGCTCAAGGGGGAACCTCCCCCTGAATGTATTGGGTGTCAGTCCCCGCTGACACTCAAACACATTTTACTAAGTTCCGTTGATTCTTTGGCCCTGCGCCAACCTTTCTACACTGAAGACAGTATGCATGAACTTTTTACTAAGGTAAAACAGTAAAACATTTTAGCCTTTTTGAGGGCAGCTGGACTGTACCACCTCATATAGTTTACTAAATAGATTCTATCAATTATTAATAAAACTTATCTTTTTCTATCGGAATTTGTTTCCCTTGACCACAAATATATGATTGTGAGCTTTCTAATTTAATGAGTGTCTATTGGCACATAATTGATTGTCTGCTTTTACATGTAAAAGCGATGGTTCAAACAAAAAACAAACATTTCTCGCCGTGAATATGGCCTATGCTGCCAACACGGCGTAAAGCAACCACCAATCAATCAACCAATCAGTCTTTGACCGCTTTGGCCGTACCAATCCCTCAGCACTTGAAGGTCGCCCTCATCTTTGTGGAGCACAAATAGGTGAATCGGTTCGGGGTCGCTTACTAAGGCGTTCAATCTTAGTCTTGTTGACAATAGGTTTCTGACATTCACTATGATATCGAACGGATTTGAGTTCTTCATTCAAGCCAGACAACTGATTCAATAGTTTATGAATGTCACTTTGAGTGTCACCAAGAGACACCCTCTCCCGGCAGCATCGTAACAGTTCATCTGTCATGGCTGGATTGTTCACCAATCGCCTGTTTGATTTGGCACATTCTTTTCAAATCACGCAAACGTTATCCTCCCCTGCAGACATATTGGCCATATGTGATTTACTGATCTCGTTAATAATGCTGGCAAAGAGTATTTCCGACGGGGCTCAAAACTGTTTTAACACATCTGAAAAACATAAATGAAATCATGCTGATGACAATCATTTATATGGTCCATTTTAATTGGAGTATCGGGAATACAAATTTGACGTTCTGGAAGATCTGTAGTGAAGTCTATCACCAAGCTTCAGACATGAAAGAAAAAATAGCGTCATTAGTGTTGGTGTTCGGAGACCCTATATGATGAACCGAGAGTCAGCAAAAATAATTTCTGCTGCTTTTGAAGTGCCCACAATCACCTCAGTATGCTTAAATCTCCCAAAACTGAGAAATCGGATCATACATGATGAGAATACTTGCCGGTGTCCATCAAGAAGGCACATGAGTCAGAGTCAAACCCTAACTTGTCAACCGGAAGTGAAAACCTACACTTCCGTTTGCTTTGTAAGTGTCATAAATCAACTCATCATACCTGAAAACCTACAAATCGACACTTCAAGTATGAAAATCGGTCAATAACTTCCGGAGATATGTGAATGGTCAGTTGTTGGGGGTCTCAAAATGGAAATGACCCCCCACGGAGGGGGAGGGTTCTGAAAATTTGGTCCCCATCATTTTCTGTTAGCCTGAACCCTACTGAAGCCAGAACTGCAAAAAAAAAATCAATTTTAGCACAAAAATCCTACGGGAATACATATCACACCGCACTATTTTGTAGTTGTTAATGTTTGTACCTTCTTTTAAAATTTCTTTTATCTAGATGTCCTAGTATTCTTTTTCAGCGACTTTGTCTTTTAGTCCGTCCTGATATGACCTTAGATGTTGCTAGGACGTAAAACAAAAACAAACAAACACATTTTCTATTAGGTACAGGTCGACCCTGATTTTAGACTTTTTTTAATGGACACATGGTAGGCTATCTGCACTCGATTCTCTTGTGTTGAGTAGGCATATATTACACCAGTCATCATTAAAGGGAATCGGTATAGGTGTTGGGGAAAACAAACAAACTCGGAATAGTTCTAATTTGTGCCACAGGGTGGTGCATACTTAGTACTGAACCTTTTCCCTTGGTGGTGTAGAGTGACCTAGATTGATCATGTGACAGCTGTTGTTGTGAAGATGGCTGGGTGAGTGGAGAGAAGGGAGAGTAAAACTGAGGTATTTTCAATTTTCTTTTAGAGTAGTTCAAACAGGAAATATATTTGCTTTAGGGTAAAATATATGTTAGTACAATTTGATGACATAATTCAATCAGAAACACATATAGAAGGAAAATGGTTTTTTGTTGTTGAATGTAAAAAGGTTTTGACTGTATGGGGTTTAAACCCACAACACCAAATAACTTCAGATTACAAGTTCAACACCCTAACCACTAGACCACAGAGGACACACATATATATATATATATATATATATAGCTAGTTGTCTCAGTTCAGGCTATTTGTGTATAGGACGTCATTTAATCAAGGTGTATGTATGCATTTGTGTATGTGTGTATGTATGTACGTACATACGTATGTATGTATGTATGTATGTATGTATGTATGTATGTATGCCTTGTATGTATCATATATATATATATATATATATATATATTAGACTAGTAATTAGTGCATATATCAAATGTATGTCCTGTGTGGCCATCATACGGCAACCCTAAAGTCACTGCATGGCCACCGCACAATATTTACAATACGGACAGTTGCTGCATTCCTTGAACGTGGTGCCTTTGTAGTTCATGAGCTTATCCTTTAGTGGTGCGTTCTGTTCGAATTTAGCCTTTATGATGCCCTCAAAGATTCTTTTGTTATTCTGTTTCCATTCGGATGCCCTCCCAGATCTTCTTCGACGAAGCATTAATCATGTATGGGTTCTCTGTTGTCTCATCAGCTCCATTTCATTATGGAACTTCATCATTACTGAACATTAGTATTTTCAGCTGATGAGTAATTCTTCTTGTCTCTCCTGATGATCTCGCATTTGTAGAAGTTGCTAAGGGGTGTGTTATGCCTTTGGAAAGACGTTTCCCAGCTATAGGCTCTCGTTGCTGTAGTCTCTGGGTTTATGCCACTCACTTCTATGTTGTCAACATTTTCTGGTTTGTAAAAGCAATTGTTGATTTCAAGGTTCTTTCATCACATCCTTACTTGTTTGATGTTTGGGTTGCTGTGGGAAAGTCTGAAGAGTTGTTGTACATTTACATATACACTATGCATGTAGCGAAACTTTTTTTCAACTTATTTTTCAACTTTTTTCTTGTAAGTCATAACCTTGTCTGCTTAACAATAATCAATGAAATTGTGTTTTACTATGTTGTATAGTTTGAAATGAGGTTCTGGATGTGTCTTTGATTTTCATGGTACACAAGTAATATTAATGTATTGCTCAATTTGTATAAGATCTAATTAAAAAAGTGAAATTCATTTTTTTTCAACTCTGACATATGCACACCATGCAAACCTTCATTGGATTAGGCTATTATTTGGAAGACTTTTTGCTATTATTTGGAGGGTTTTCACTTTTGGTTTCCATCTCACACTTTAGTGCCCAGTTTTAGAGAATGACCCATATATGTATAAATGTATCTATGTACATATATGTATTGAGGTATAGCGTTAATTTTTGGTTTATTGTTCCAATTAGTTATCATGCCCTGGGAGTGGAGGAGCAAGGTATTACTTCTTATCACAAGAATAAAGGTAGCAACACTGCTCCGATTCTCACTTGGCATAGCCTGTACTGTCAGTATTCACATTCAGTATTCAGCCATATCCATAATTGTTGGCAGCCTTAAAGGATTCTACGGATTGTCTCTTGGGAAAACTGAGATCAACTATGATTCAATGCTCTTCAGTGTTCTATTTTTGGCTTCATCATTATTTACTTAGGCACTTATTTACCCTTCATAAAAAGATATTTCCATATTCTTGAGTATGGGAATATAGTACTCTTTGCTTATTAAACTCAAAATTGAAGGAGCCCTCTCGACGCACCGAGCAATGTCACCCTGGAACCTGACTATTCTAGTTGGGGTACATGGAATTAGGACAAGGCTAATGACAGGTCACAAGATTAGCCTAGATTTGTAGCAGCATCCCTGCTTTATGGTTTTCTCAAAGTTCGGTGGCTTTCGAATTTTTGCTTCATTTTTTAGATTCATTTATCAGATTGACCGTTATAACCTAATATCCATCATTCCTGAGTCATCTTGATGAGAAATGGCTACTTTTGGGGCAATTTAATCTGAAAGACACAAATTAATTTTGGCAAGTATTCCAAAACTCCTGTAGCTGTGACCCAGATTGTCATCCCACGACGACCACGTGGTATAATAGTATATCATGAGTGACTGCACCGAAAAAGTATGTAATCATTCCCTCTCGGAGCTCTGAGGGGGAACAATGACCTCAGGTGACCTTACGGACTATGCAACTTTAAGTGAGATATCACATAGATTGTCTTCTCGGCCGGTCTAAATATTGCCTGACCCTAACGTGCACCTTTCCGCTAGTTGCTTTGCCCTCATTGTCTGACACGGACTTGCTCCACCCAGCGTCACCGGTCACATCCGGTAACCAGTAAACCGTGGGAAAGCTTCTCAACTGCCCGCCGCCGTTACGGCTTAGTGGGCAGGAGAGGCCTACCTGAGAAAGTACAACATCTGAACACTTTGAGTTCTGGATACTGAATGGTTTATTCACGGCCTAGGGCACGCTTGACCCGCCGGCTAAACTTTCCATGACGTTATCTCATTTGCATAACTCTTTGTCTCAACCTCTGCATCTAGTTAACATATATTAACCACACAAATGTACGTCTATTACGAGTATTTCTGAAAGATGAAATATTTCAAAATAACAATGACGACAACATCAAATACTAGTCAAACAACTGCACAATAACATATATGCGTACTTAACTTAACGCAAGTCCTTGCCAATGTCTGAGCGCCCAATGCACTGAAGTCCTGAACTGTCCGGCCATAAAGCCTGACGTCATAAAGTGTCCATCATATCATAAAGCAACGAACATATCTGAAAATACAACTTAATCCTACATGCACATGTTATACGTGTACACACTCAATCTACACTGACCCACTACAGGTCTAACCTGCTCGCCGGCCTTATCAGCGCACCTGACCTACTTAGATTAGCCGCACCGTTTACATTCGGCACTGATGCTGACCCAGTTTGCGTCTGCACGACGGGTTCAGGTCGCCCCCCCACAGGCGCCCTGATAATCTGAACCCGGTTACGATACAACATGTTACCTGACTCGTTCAAAATTTGATATTCTCTCCCAGAAACACCGGTTCGTCCCAAAATAACCCCTTTTTTCCATTCCCCAGCATGATTTTTGTACTTAATATTATCCCCGACTTTCATAGGCTTATGCAGCTTACCACACTTCCGGTCATGAAACGCTTTCTGACTTTGCTGCCATTTAGCTGTCTGTCTTTCCTATGGATTTTGCGTTTCGGGCACCAAAATTTCCTCTGCCATAGGCAACCTGCCCCTCAACCGTCTGCTCATGAGCAGCTGAGCCGGAGACGCATTCATGACGGGCAACGGAGTATTACGATAATTTAGCAGAGCTAACTGAAAATCAGACCCAGTTTTCTCGCACTTCTTTAACATGTCCTTGACTGTCTGCACAAACCTTTCTACCTGCCCATTGCTACGAGGATACTGAGGACTGGAATACACAGCTTTGAACCCATAGTGTAGTGCAAACTCCCTATACTCATGACTCTTAAACTGGGGACCATTGTCCGAAACGACCTGACTAGGAATACCATGTCTTGCAAAAGTGTCTTTCAACGCTTCAATAACAGTGACAGACGACGTATCGACCAACAACGTCACCTCAGGATACTTTGTGTAGTAATCCACAGTTATCAGGTAATTCCTATGATTTAACTCAAATAAATCAGCACCAACTTTTTCATATGGCTGACAGGCGATCGGGTGACTGATCAAGGGCTCGTTATGCAAACTTTTCCGGTTGTTTTGGCAAGTGTCACACCGACTGACCTTATCTTCAATTTGCTTATTCATGTTCGGCCAAAACATACAGTCACACGCTAACTGCTTGGACTTGGTCACCCCTAGGTGTGTCTCATGTAAAGCCTCAATCATTTCACCACGAAGACCCGGAGGAACCACCACCCGATTGCCGTTCATTACAACATTGTTTTCTATCAGTAACTCATGTTTGTATGGGATATACTGTCTCAGACATGGTGGTGTTTGTATGCGTGTAGTGTCCCACCCATCTTCAATGTGTGAAATTAACATGGACATGGACACATCTTTTTCATATTCATTTACAATCTTACTCAACAGACTCGATGACTGCATGTCCACTGCGGCAACGCAGAACGTGTCATCGAACAGGCTATCCTGACCTACTTTGACGCTATGCACCCTGGACAATGTGTCTGCAAAAAACATCAAAGAACCCTTCACATGACATAACTGAATGTTGTAATTTTGCAATCGCATTCGCATCCTCTGCATTTTAGCCGAAAGTTTATGTATTGGTTTCTGCATTATCGCCACCAACGGCTTGTGGTCCGTTTGAATTTGAACCTCTTTGCCAAAGATATACTCATGAAACCGTTGACATCCGAAACATATGGCGAGCATTTCTTTTTCTATCGTGGCATATCCATACTGCGCTGAGTTGAGCGCACGAGATGCGAGTGCGATCAGCTTATCATCTTGCATTAATGCAGCACCCGACTGACAAGCATCTACCTGAATCACAATGGGCTTCTTAACATTGTAATATGACAACACAGGAGCAGTTCTTAAGTCCTCTTTCAACTTATCAAACGCGCCCTGCTGTTCGGCTTGCCAGTGCCACACCACGTCCTTAGCGAGGAGCGTGCGTAGTCAACTATTGCTTGTATTCTGTCTGGATTACGCTTCACACCCTGCTGGGTAAGTTGATGACCTACATATTTTACTGTTGTTTTCCATAACAAAGATTTAGCATCATTTAACTTCAGATTAACTGACCTAGCTCGGTCCAACACGGCTCGGAGCCGCTCATTGTATTCCTCAACCGTTGACCCATATACCAAAATATCGTCTGTGACTATCCCAATACCAGGTATATCGCCCATGACCTGGTGCATTTCCTGAATAAAAATGTCATCGGCGGTTTTGATACCAAAAGGCAAACGGGTGTACCTGTACCGGCCCCACGGAGTATTGAACGTGCACAAACGTGAACTTTCGTTATCTAATTCTAGCTGCCAATACCCGGTCTTTGCATCTAGACCTGAAAAATACTTTGCATCTGCCGTTTTGGCAATAATTTCATCAATCGTTTTAGTAGGGAAAGGCCCTCTCTTTATCGCATTGTTCAACTTAGTCAGATCCAGACAAATCCTAATCTTGTTTGTTTTTTTGACAATAGTTATAGAATTAACCCACTTGGTAGGTTCATCTTGTTCAACTGTAACACCTAACTCAACCATGCGATCAAGCTCACTGCGTACCTTGCCCTAAATGGCAAACGGAAACCGTCTAGGCGGATCAATGACAGGTTGAACAGATCTATCCACATGAATGACAGCATTTGCCTTAATCAACCCCAAACCCTGAAATACATCTTTGTATTCGCTTACTAGCTTCTCCGCCGCAGCGCTGGCACTGTTCGTCGGCCCGGAAATGTTCGTCAGCACGGGAATGTTCGTTGGCTCGGAAATGTTTGTTGGCGCAGCGCAGTGCACCTCATCCACCCGCACCAGCAAGTTCAACATCACACAAGCCTGCTTGCCCAAAATAGGCTGGCAATCCGGTACCACTTGGAACTTGAGCACTCTGTCGTTGATGTCCAGCAGTGCCTCCCCGTCAGGCGTGATCCGGTGACCGGAGAACGTCACCAACGAACACCTAGTGTTCATCAGCCGGCCCGGAGCAACTCTGTCGAAGACGTACCTCGGCAGCACGTCCGCCTCCGAACCGGTGTCGAGCTTGAACCTGACAGGACAACCGTTCACCCAAACGATCGCGTGCCACAGCTCGGCATCCTGACCAGCACCGCGGTCAATGCCACCGACGAAGAGATCCGTTACCAGGACGTTGACTTCCGCCGGATCCCGGTCTTGCTCAGCATTATGAGGGTCGGGCTCTTCCATGGTAAGCTCGTTCACCCTGCCCAGCCTGCTCCTGCAGACCTTACCGAAGTGCCCGATCTTCTTACAGGCTATACAAGCCTTTCCTTTCGCTGGGTAGACTCCCCGGCAGTGTTCATATCCACAGTTCTGGCAGCGGATCTTGAACTCTCCAGCCCCGCCGGTATTCCAAGATGGCGATTTCCAAGATGGCGTCGCCGATGACTGAACCACCGGTGCACCGGTACGCACATTAGCATAGTTCCATATTAAATCAATTTCTTTACTTTCAATGTCTGACTTGGTGTCCTCCAACAGCGCAGAGCTAAACTCACTCATCTCACATATATCGACATATTTTCCCAACATTAACTCCAGAGTTTGCAGCAGTTTGTTCTGTAAATTCACATTCTTTACGCCAGCCACAATCCGATCGCGCAATAGCGATTCTTCCACCGTACCATACTCACAATCCTTCACTTTGTCTCTCAATGACGTTATATATGTAGCCATATTTTCTGTCGCCTGATTATGTGAGTTAAACTTATATCGTGTGATAATGATACTGCATTTACCGACACAATAAACCCTAAATGCCTCCGTAAGCGGCACGATCTTATCTTGATCAGCGAGAGCGATATCCATATTGGCGAAGACCTTTTGCGCCTCCTTGCTGGCTATGTGAAGAAAGATGCAGCATTGCACTCGTTCTGTCTTCAATACAACACCTGCCGCAGTAGCGTAAATATCATCTGCTCTGATCCATGTTTTCCAGTTCGATCGAGCATTGTGGCTGAGGACAAGCTGACCAGGAGGCTGCAAACCCGGCAACGTATTAGCGGGCGGCATTCTTCCTCATCTGACACCATGTGAAAGTACGACGTCTGAACACTTTGAGTTCTGGATACTGAATGGTTTATTCACGGCCTAGGGCACGCTTGACCCACCGGCTAAACTTTCCATGACGTCATCTCATTTGCATAACTCTTTGTCTCAACCTCTGCATCTCGTTAACATATATTAACCACACACCTGTACGTCTATTACGCATATATCACACTACCTGCCCGCACCGCTCACCGTCACAAAATGGTAGGAAATGGCAGAGGAGGAGGGGGGAGGGGTGAAGGGAGTAAAGAAGAATGGTGAGATGGGGAGGGGGGGTGAGAGGGATGAGAAGAGGGAACAAAGGAGCTGAAAGTGAATGGAAATGGATGGGAGTGAGCAGAGTGGGGAGGAATGAGAGGAGAACCAGATTAGCACATGATGGGCAGGACTGAAGGACTGACGGTGAAGTGACTAAAGCCGTGTTCACACCCACAACTTTAGGCCGAACTAGATAAGGCGAACTAGATGAGGCGAACTAGGCATGAAAGTGTGTCGTGTCCACACATGCAGTACTTGGGGCGTGTTAAGGCAGAAATTGATATCTGTGTATGTGCGCGTCCATAATAACCAGTGCCAGTTTCGGTTAGTCGACGTCACCACAAGAGAGTGTGAGTTCGACCTAGATCTGTATCGACTGAATCATATTGTTTTGGAATGGTCAAAATCTTCTGCTGGGCAGTGAAACCCTAAAAATAAATGATGAAAAAATATCTGTGCACAGGAAGCTCTACCATAGACCAAATTATATAATATGCGCTTTTGATCGACCGGAAAATCAACAAACTCAGGTCTCGACTGCGCATGGGTGTGACATGCTTAAGCTGCCTGAAGTAAACCGCTACCGTCCACACAGGCAAGATGGACACTTAAGTTAGTTCGCTTCATATAGACACCTCGCGACGTAGTATACTTTAGGCAAACTAGATGAATCAACTTAGCCCTAATTCACTTCAGCGTCGCGTCCACACAGCCAATGTGAGTCGAACTAGATAAGGCGAACTAGTTGAGGCGACTTAACGCCCGTGTGTGAACACGGCTTAAGACTGGTAAGAGTGCACCAGGAATGGAATGAGGTCACCTTGGTGAGGTGAGAGGTGAAGGAGTGATGGTGCAGTGAATGAGCATGCACCAGCACTGGAATGAGGTCAGGCTATCCTGGCTTTCGGCATTACGAGGTCAGGGCAAGGATTAGTGAGTGGAATGAGGAAGACCAATTGTCGACGATTGACATTTCCCCTGCTTAAACAGCTAATGTCTAAAACAAACCTACACGTCCACCACTATCAACACCCACCCCTTCACACCGATGTCATCGTCCTAATCTTGCTCCCTGCATGTATGGGCTCAGTAGGTTGGCAGTGCGTGGGCTGAGAATGCACCTCGCGTCGCCCCTTTATCTGCGTGAGTGGCGGGTGCCACATGATTGGCAGATAGGCCGGGTTCTTCGGCAAACACGCCTGAAACGAGACCCGCCCGTCTCCGGTGCACCAAGTCCCGGTGTTGCAGTTTCCGCGGTACCCCAGTTTGCGAGGGACACATCCATTCAAATGCATTGTCAATGGCCGTGAGCAAATCTTCATACAGAAGAAGTTAAATATCTCTACAACCACACCACCTAGAAACAAATCGCTTGGTACACATATAGGAAACATGTGTTCCAAAAAGATTATATTAAATTGATATGGGTAGGGTTCTGGATTTCTATTAATTTTGAATAAAACTAATGTTTTGCATTGCGCGTACCGTCAAACTCAAGGCATTGTCAATGGTCGTGAGCAATCTTCATACAGAAAATAGAGCAAAAGTGAAATATCTCTAAAACCACACCACCTAGAAACAAATTGCTTGGTACACATATAGAAAACATCTTTACCAAAAACAGTATATTAAATTTATTAGGTTAGTGACGATGCTGTTCGATTTTGACGCATGCGCAGAAGCGATGTGTCCCTCGCAAACTGCCGTGCCGCTGAAACTGCAACACCGGCTCCCGAGTCTTAAGACAACACCTGCACTTTTTGTTGTGGGGGCCCCCCGCGCCCCGTCGCCTCTTTCATGTGCGATACCGTTTCAGAGGTTGCTGCCCCTGGCGGTGGCCGGCGGGTCCCCTACGCCGGCCGGGTTCGTAAACACCAGCCGCCCATTTATTTAAACACATTGAGCGGTGCGTGCTTTTGAAGGCGGATCGCCGACCGCGGTTCAGAGCCGACCCCCCGGCGCGCCGGACAGGGACTAGAGACGGTCGGCCGACTGGTCCGCCCGCGCCACAGTAGGCCCCGGCCTACCCCACCCGCACCACATGGGGCTGTCACATTACGACGTTTCTCACCAACGCGCGCCGACGTGTTGCCTTTTTGGGTGAAACGTCGGCACGCGTCGGGAAGCGTTACGCGCGCGCTACCGGCGCGTCGGTACACGTCGGTACACGTTGAGTGATAGCAACGCGTGAATGGACACGTCGGCGCCTGTCGGGTCGCGCCGATTGTTTTGTGCTTGCACAAAACTTTCGGCGCGCGGCGACGCACAGCGACGCGTTGGAGGGGCGTTACGGACGCGCCACCAACAGGCTACTAGCACGCTGCAAACCGTCGAATTTTGTCCCAAAACGCCGAAAAGTTGGACGTGTCTCGAGCCCTAGCAAATATCTTGCGCGTTGGCGGCGCGTCGGGGGAAACGTCGTAGTGACAGGGCCTACACCGCCCGTCGCCGCCGCCTTTGTAGCCGGCTCCGCCGTGCGGGTCGGGTGTCCGGCTGGGCTGGTCTAGGCTGGCAATGCGTGAAATGGACAGCGATGTGACTGACATGCATGCGCGCCAGCATCCCAGGAACACCAGCACAAGTTACTCCTCACACCCTGCTTAAAGGGGCTGTCACATTAGTGTTTTTTGCGGGAGCGTATGGCGGCGTAAGCGCGTTACGTCATATACGTCGGCATACGCTGTATATGCTACTCATACGCTACGCATACGCTACTCATACGCTACTCATACACCGCCAGATGCCGGCTTATGAGGCATACGCCGCCATATGCTTTCATAAATCCGTCCGTCCACATTTTTTTGTGCATGCTAAAAAAATCTCGACCTATGAGGGCGTATGGCCCATACGCTACTCATACGCTGACATACGCTCCTCATACGCCGGCATACGCTCCTCGTACGCTAGGGGTACGCCGGCATAGGTTTTTCATATGCTCAACTTGTGTCACCGGCGTATCTCTAGCGTATGTAGCGTGCGCATAACCTACGAGTTACGTATGGGAGCGTACTCCTAGCGTATGCACAGCGTATGCACAGCGTATGCACGCTACTCATACGCGCATACACTATGCATACGCTACTCGTACGCTACTCGTACGCTCCACATGCCAATCAAAACTGTCAAAAAATGTCACAGCACGCTCCCATACGCTCCTCAAACGCTCCTCAAACGCTCCTCATAGGTTCCACATACGCTCAAAACCAGCCGAAAGGTCACCAAATGTCATCATAGGCCGGCATGTGCAGGACCTACGTAGGTTTTCAATACGCTCCCGCCATACGCCGTAATGTGACAGGGCCTTAACCCACTCGCATCGGCGCACAACAGTTAACGAAAAGATTGGCAAACACTGCTAAAAGTTGTATTGGGGTACGGGCAGATACAACTTGTGCGCGAAGTCATTTCCCAATTAAAAACACGCAAACGGATCGTAAAGTTGCATAGTCCGATGGTTCTTGAACGTTTTCCTTATTTCTTTGGATAAATATATCAGGTTGACCGTTATATCGTACTATTCATTTTTCTGGAGTCACTTTGATGAAAACTGGCTAGTTTTGGAGCAATTTTAACTGAAGAAATCCATAATCATTTCGACAAGGTTGCCAAAACTTTTGTAGCTATGACACAGATTGCCATCTCGGGATGGCCACGTGATAGAGGCTGGCCTACTAATGTGTAGGTAGTCTGGTTCCCTATCATTTTTTCTACTGGCCGAGTCAGGTTAATATATAATTCTACTATTAATATGCAGCAGAATATGGATTATAGACTCACATAAATAAGTGCTATTTGTTGCTTAAGGGGCTGTCACATTAGGGTTTTTTGCGGGAGCGTATGGCGGCGTAGGCGCGTTATGTCATATACGTCGGCATACGCTGTATACGCTACTCATACGCTATGCATACGCTACTCATATGCTACTCATACACCACCAGATGCCGCCAGATGCCGGCTTATGAGGCATACGCCGCCATACGCTTTCATAAATCCGTCCGTCCACATTTGTTTGTGCATGCTCAAAAAATCTCGACCCATGAGGGCGTATGGCCCATACGCTACTCATACGCCAACATACGCTCCTCATACGCTGGCATACGCTCCTCGTACGCTAGGGGTACGCCGGCATAGGTTTTTCATACGCTCAACTTGTGTCACCGGCGTATCTCTAGCGTATGTAGCGTACGCATAACCTACGAGTTACGTATGGGAGCATACTCCTAGCGTATGCACAGCGTATGCACAGCGTATGCACGCTACTCATACGCACATACGCTACACATACGCTACTCGTATACTACTCGTACGCTCCACATGCCAATCAAAACTGTCAAAAAATGTCACAGCACGCTCCCATACGCTCCTCAAATGCTCCTTGTACGCTCTTCATAGGTTCCACATACGCTCAAAACCAGCCGAAAGGTCACCAAATGTCATCATAGGCCGGCACGCGCAGGACCTACATAGGTTTTCAATACGCTCCCGCCATACGCCGTAATCTGACAGGGCCTTTACTTATTGGGGGTTTGTGACCTAGCGTTCACTGGCTGCAGAACTGCAGCCTTGATAAACGGTGATGTTAAAACGGCCCGTTTTTGATGGTTTTGTTTTTTTCGGGCTTTCCTTCTCACTTTGTCCAACTTAAGGGGTGGTAGGGGGGAGGGGCGTGGTGCTCTTCGTGGTGTCTTGTGCGGTGGTGGTATGGTGCGGCGTGGCCCGGCAGGTGGCAATACGTTCTTGGGGCCCACGGTCCTGTACCTCGACCGGAGAGCAAAGCGGGATCCGGTTTCGTTGGCAGCAGGTTTTGTTGGCTCTGGACCAGCCCCTGTCGCAGGGTGGCTGGTCCAGAGCCAACATTCTCTTGGACCGGGGTGTGGTTGGTGCGTGTGATTGCGTCCACAGCCGCAGCACCCACTCCATCGGTGATCGAAGTGGGAACCAACGTTGTAGGCACGGGGGTTGAGGCTGTCACACCCGGTGTATCCGGGACCGCACGGGGCTCCCGGTTTAGGTGCTGTGTCTGGTGGGACCTCCCGGGGCTCCCCGATGGGACCTCATGGGGCTCCCTGACTGGGACCTCATGGGGCTCCCTGACTGGGGGACCTCACGGGGCTCCCCAACTGGGACCTCACGGGGCTCCCTGATGGGGGACCTCACGGGGCTCCCTGGCTGGGGACCTCATGGGGCTCCCTTGCTGGAGACCTCATGGGGCTCCCCGACTGGGACCTCATGGGGCTCCCTGATGGTCATTGCTAATCACCGTCGTTGTTGTCGGGTTCAGAGTCATCGGCGATGGGTTCAGGGCCGCCGACGATCTCGAAGGTGTGGTAGTTCTGCCTGTAGTATCTGCCAAGTGGCTCCCAAGAGGATTCGGAGAGTCTCGTGAGGATGGTGAGTGCAGCTCGGTTGTCAGACAGGTTGTGTGGTGGGCCGAAGAAGTCTTGGATGGCGGTCGTGTCAAAGGCCACACATGATGCCAGAATGTAAGTGACGTTGAAGATTTGGTCACCGCAGGGACATCGTTGCAATGCAGGGGTGTCGATGTACCGCCTGTATCCAGTCCTGAAGCGTGTGACCGCTTCTTGCATGGACGCAGAGAGGTTTCTCAGGACTGGTAGGCGCTCCCTGACATTCTCTTGCCAGGCCCAACTGATGGAGTATAGGTTCCTGAAGGTGGTGCGGTGGAGGGAGGCCTCCCACAGGGCTTTGGTGGCTCTAGCATGGGTGGCTTTGAGCTTTGGACAGGGAGTGGCCTATGATGAGGTCGATCTTAGGGCGGCGAGAACCATCCAGAGCAGCTGAGTCAGTCTGGTCATTACCGAAGAGTTCTATGTGGGAGGGAACCCAGGCCAGCGCTGTGTCGAGGAGAGCTTCATGCCTGGTGGCAATGGTGTTCTGGATCAACGCGGCCAGAGAATGGCTAGCTCTGTGGTCCTTGATCTTGCAGACTGCATTAAGTGAGTCAGTGACTACTATGCAGCTGCAATGTCGCAGGTGGGTCAGTGCATGGTGGATGGCGGCGAGCTCTGTATCGAGGGTGGAGGAGTAGTCCGTGACCTTGATAAGGCGTCTAGCCTGCCCATCTCGTAGGAAGTGTCCAGCCCTGGCTCAGCCTGTGTCAGGGTTGAGCAAGCTGTCGGTGTAAACCATAGTGGCTTGAGGGAAGTCCTCTTTGGCCCGGGCAATGGTTTCCTGTGCCAGGGTTCTGAGGACTTTGGTTGGGTAGTTAGCTTATGAGCCTGGTGAGCCTGACCTCTACGATCACGGAGTACAAGGGAGGTCTTGCCTGGAGGTCAGGGGCATCAGCGAGTGTCAGCCCATGAGTTTGTTTGAGGGTGCGGATGGCCGTCTTCCTTCCCCAGGAGCGGCCGAGGTGCCGTCTTGGACCATTTTGTAGATAAGAGGCTGTGCTGCGGTAGAAGGTGGAATGGCCTACAGACAGGGATTGGCAGAGGTGGTTTGCAGCAGCTGTTGTCCGCATAGGTGGAGTGGTGGGAGGTTGGCCTCAAGGAGGAGGATCTCAACTCTGGTTGTCCTGCGAGCTCGGGTAATGAGCCGAGTTGCCTGGCATTGGACGCTTTTCAGAGTGAGAAGGTCTTTGGTCAGGGTGCTACTGCGAGGGAGGTGTGCCCTACGGTTGTCTCTGCAGTAACCAATCCAGTCGTAGAGGGCCCGCAAGGCCTCTTTGTAGAAGAGACTGAGCACTTCAGCTGGGGCTCCCCAGTTGAACCCAGATATTCTAGTCATTAGATTGATTGATTGGTGGTTGCTTTACGCAGTGTCAGCAGCATAGGCCATATTCACGGTGAAAAATGTTAGTTTTTTGTTCAGACCATCACAGACAATCAATTATGTGGCAATAGACACTCATTAAATTAGAAAGCTCACAATCATATATTTGTGGTCAAGGGAAACAAATTCCCATAGAAAAAGAAAAGTTTTATTAATAATTGATAGAATTTATTTAGTAAACTATATGAGGTTGTACAGTCCAGCTGCCCTCAAAAAGGCTAAAATGTTTTCTTGTTTTACTTTAGCAAAAAGGTCACGCATATTGTCTGCAGTGTAGAATTGTTGGCGCAGGACCAAAAAATCAACGCAACTTAGTCAAATGTGTTTGAGTGTCAGCGGGGACTGACACCCAATACATTCAGGGGGAGGTTCCCCCTTGAGCAGAAAAGCATGTGTAAGCCACGAGTGGCCAATACGGCAGCGGCTATGGACCACTTGGTACCGCCGACCCCCCGCATGAGTCTGTGGTGGTTTTCCCACAGATGCTTCAATTTCTTTAAGTTTATTAATGTTTTCATCCCACTCATGTTCCCATTTGGATTTTATGTGGGTGGCTATTAGTGGTTTCAGATCAGAGTGAGGGATCAGACACGGTTCAAGATCACAGTTCAGGGCCTTCTTCGCAGCCCAATCAGCTCGTTCATTTCCTTGTAGGCCAGCATGGCCAGGCACCCAGCACAGGTGGATGCCATACCCATCTGTTGCCAGTTGGTTCATTTTATAAATGACCATTTGTAAAATATTTGGGAATTTTCGGGTGGTTTATATTTAATGCTCTGAAGACAAGGACCTGCCAGGTACAGGCCGGGTCACCTGACTGGTACCTGGTGGCATTGGTACTCTGCAGGCAAGGGCCTGCCGGGTACAGGCTGGGTCACCTGACTGGTACCTGGTTGCATTGGTACTCTGCAGCCAAGGGCCTGCTGGGTACAGGTTGGGGTCTCCTGACTGGTACCTGGATTTTAACCTATAAATACGGGTGCATGGAGCTTGTGTGCTCTCTCTTACCACCACCACCAGCCAGCCCAGACTATGTACATGTGCTTGTAGCAACTTTAGTTTTGGCTTAAACCATGTGAGTACAATATTGTGTCTTCTTGTGTGATATTTTAGTTACTGAGCCCAACAAGTGATTTTGGAAGTAGATAATTGATATATCTAAAGAATATGTGTAGAAGTTCTCTGACAACTATGTCAATTTAATCTAACATCATATACTTTAATACCATCAACAATTTCTGAGATACACAAACTTTTCAGTGGCGACCACAACATTTTAACTCCAACTTCTGGGCCAGGTGTCTGATTTTGTCCACATGATAGACATTTTTTTTGTACGCACATGATTGTTTCACATGATGGGCTGACGGGTGGTTGTGTGGAGAGTGCCACGTACGCGCACATTAGCGTGGTGTGCGATGTGTAAATTGTTCTGTGTAGTGTGTGAGGTTCACATTGGGTTGATGTGTATGATTGCATTTGTGGTATGCATACATTATTTTTGTGATGTTCATGTCAATCATTATGCATAGTTCATTCAAATATCCATGAAAATTGTGATGTGCATACATAATATTTTGAATTGGAAATCCGCGGCACTAGGCAACGCAGTGACATCATCACGTTTCAATCGCGATGATTGTCATTGCGCACTAAAATGTTGATTCGGAAGGTTACCTCTGCTCAAGCTTTATGGAATGCTGTCATTTTGAAGGCCATTAAATTGACAGATTTCAGTCTTTATTTGATCTAAATCGAACAAATATTGATTGATATCCAACTTTTGTTAGTATGCGGATAGTTCATATGACAGTCAGCCAACGGGTGCGTTGTTTCACACTGCAGCACCATCAGCGTATACTGGTGTGTGGTGCGGGTGCCGCAGCACTGGCAGTGTATACTGCTAATGCATTCACAGCGCAGAGCTGTCAGCGTATACTGCTAGTGCGTGCTTCTAACGCCACTGCACGATCAGCGTATACTAGTAGGCGAGTTCAGCATTGTCCGCGCGCATGTGCGACTCCGCAGAAGCAGGAAAACGAACGATGAAGCTTTTTCCAGCTGCTCTTGTCGTACGTGGCCGTGCAAGCGCCAAGGGAGCGGGTCGAGTGGAGAAGGGAAAGGTAGGCTTTCACTTATTATTTCCAGATTGCTAATATAGGTGGGCGGGTATGTACGGTGGTGGTAAAATTCACCTCTGTCACCCTTTAGGCAAGGCTCATGTTAGGTGCGATTTCTATAAGGCGATTTATATATTTGCCGATTTATATAACCCGACCTACATAAGCCACAATGGAAAAAAAACTATTCTTCAACTTCAGGTTTGCGGTGATTTAAATAAGGCAAATGATATATTTGGCGATATATATCACCCGACGTACATAAAGGGAATTGTATTAAAATAAACTATTCTCGCTCTCCCATGACGCGTTGTCTGTGGCGATTTATATAAGGCGATTTGTAAAGTGGCCGATTTATATAAGCCGACCTACATTATGGCCAAATTGTAACAACGAAACTATTGTGCAAACGCTAACATGTGGGGTTATTTATATAAGGCGATTTATATATTTGGCCATCCCGACCTACATAAAGGGAATTTTGTTAAATTTACCAAAGGCTGGGGCTAGGGGGGTTTATATAAGGCGATTTGTATATTGGCCGATTAAGCCGACCTACATCACCGAAGTGAGTTTAAAATAAAATGTTATCGATTGCGCGCATCGGCCCACTTTTGGCGACCTGGATGAAACGCTAAGGCTGGGATATTAATATATTGCCCAATTTATATAAGGCCACTTACATGAAGCGAACTTGTTTTGCCAATTCTAACAATTTGGGTCATAACATGCACATTGTTGCATAACCACATATTAAGTTCGGGGAATTTCATAAAACGATAAACATGAATGGTGGTTGACCCCTGTTTACATTTTTCCAGGTCGTCACACTGGTGGAGCCAGATCGTGTTGGGCACCTTTCGAGATGAGGAATGGTTGTCGAATTTCAGGATGCGCAAGATGACGTTCGACCATCTGGTGGACCAGCTGCGCAACCATATCGGGCGTGCAGACACTAATATGAGAAGGTCAGTTACAATTGGTGGTTTTTTTACACCTTAACACATCTACCCTCACCCTCACCCTGCAGGTTTATTTGCGTCAGTCACACTTAAAGTATTTTAGGTAAACCAGTTTAACTAAGCCACCTCACAAGTGGTGTAGATGGAGCCAACTAGTTGATCAGATTTTTGTGCTAAATACATACTTTGTCACCCTCTGATATGGAACTTCAGAGTAAAATAAGACCGAATTGGCCAGTGTCATCTAGGCTAAAATTGTACGTGTTAACTCGTGCTGGGTTACCGCAGGTAATAACTTGCAACACTAAATTGTACCCTGTTGTTGTGCAGCCATATTGTTACATTTTTTTTTTCCACCACTCATTTCAGATGCATCTGCGTGGAAATCAGGGTGGCTGTGACGGTGTGGGACACATGTTTGGTATCGCTACCTCGACATGCTGCGAGATATTTAAAGAGACCTGCAAGGTTATAGTCCGTGTGCTCAAGCCCAAATATATAAAGTTCCCGACTGGTGCCCGCCTTACAGAAGTGATAGCCGGTTACGCCACACGCTTTGATTTCCCCAACTGTGGTGGGGCGATTGATGGCACGCACATTCCGATAATCGCTCCACACGCTCACCACACCGACTACCACAACAGGAAGGGGTATTACTCCATCGTCGCCCAAGTCTGCTGCGACCACGAGTACCAGGCAACCAGCATAGCTGTGGGTTGACCAGGAAGGGTGCACGACGCACGCGTTCTGGCTAACTCCGCCATCTACACCAAAGGTCAGGCGGGTCTTCTCTTCCCGGATAGGCCAGTGGCCCTAGGAGATGCAACTGTCCCTATTGTGATGCTGGGAGACCCCGCCTACCCTCTGCTCCCGTGGTTGATGAAGCCGTTTTCAGACACAGGGAGACTCACCCGGGAGCAGACAACCTACAACTACCGCCTGTCCCGTGCGCGCATGACAATCGAAAACACGTTCGGGCGGTGTAAAGCTAGGTGGAGGATTCTCCAAAAAACGGATCGACCTGAGGACCGAGGATGTGGCAAACGTCGTCGTTGCATACTTTACACTCAATAACATCTGCGAAATACACAAGGAGGAGTTTGACACCGAGTGGGACACCCCCGCTAACCATGACCCTGTTAACGTTGGGCCTGACATGGGCATGGAGGGAAATGCGGGTGACGTACGGGATGCGTTTGTGGCCTATTTTTCCTCGTAAATGTGTTGCTGCTGTACACTGACTGAGCGAAGGTGGGGTCACAGGTATCTGGTTTTTTAGATGTCAATAATTAAATGTCATAATTGAGTCCATTAATCTGTGAGATATTGTAGATCAAAAGTACATGTTAATATTGTGTATGCATGATGTTACTGGGATGGATAGAGATAAATACATGCAAAATTAAATCACTAATTTGTTACATTGGCAACCGGATTTCTGATAACCACCAAAATATTGTTGTTGGTAGAACACAAAGAACAAACGTGTCAAGTAGGGAACTACTGTACAACTTTATTCAAATTTAACAGTAGGAAAGTGTCAGGTCAAATGTAATAACAAACAATATATATAGAGCAATAGGTACACGCATGTACCAACAAAAAAAAAAATCACTGGAAACTGTTATTTGGGGTGCTGGTCGACGGTCCCGCCTGCTGATGTTGTGGGGTAACCAGTGTTATACGTGTGACCCCCCTCTGTGGTGGCGCTTTGAAACTGCTGGGTGTGTGGGATATGCTGCACCTGCTGGACGGGACGGGGGGTGGTGAGAAGGATTTGCAGCATGCATTCGTCATGCTGCCGTTGTTCGCGCAGGTTTTCCAAGTCCCGTTCGTGGCGCCTCTGCTCGTTCTCCACATCCCGCTGCTTGCTGATTGTCTCCCCCTCCTGGAAGGTGGCCGCTGCCTCCTTCTGGGCGGATACAAATTTGTCCATCAGACCCTCCATGAACTTCTCTGTCCTTGTAGCCCCCCGCCACTTTCGCTTTCGGACGGCTGGAAAACAAGCAGAGAGCTTTTCTACTACATACCAAATCGTGTAGTTCATATACGTTTTTTGTAAACTTGTACGGCGCTATAGTTGAAGCGTTTTAACTAATTCCGTCTCCAATTTAGTTACTACGACACAGTCGACACTCTAGTTATGTGCATGTAAAGCAGTGTGGGGAACTGGTTTAGTGCTAATGATTGAACAACAATGCTGAAAATGTGTACATATAAAGATGGCTTGCAAGTCGGTCCATTACGTCGAACAGTCTGTTACCTACATTACTTAGCGTCACTCATCTTGTTTACGTATACACCACTTGTGGCCATAAGTGAGCACAAACCAAAAACGATTTGCTTCCTTTAACCCCCAAACAGCGTCCCCTAGCTCGCTGGACGTAAAATGTGGCTAATCTAAACCACTCCTGGCGATACCAGTACGGACAACTTATAACTACTGTATGCTCGGGTACGGCCAAAAACCCTTCAACTAGTTGGCTTTATCTAACACAATCCGTGGGGTCCACAAGTTAGGCGGGGTCAGGTTGGTTAAAATTAAACTACTGCTTTTCATTACCCTTGGCATTGGATACAGGGTAAAACAAAAAGTGCGATAGAGTTCACTTGCTAAAAAATACTATAGTTATCGACGGCGTGTTACATTTTTGTAAAACATCCTTACTTGTGGGTCTCGGTGGAGGCGCCTCGTTGATGGCTCCAGCAGTGGGCTGAGTTGCTGGTGAATCGGGAGCCTGCGACTGGGTGACCTCTTGGCTTTCGACCTCCACCTCGACATCAAACATCACATCGTGCGCGATCTCTTCCTCTGCTCCGACCACCAGCGGCTCGTCGGAGTCGTCTGGGGACAAGAAGTTAAATAATGTTTTATGTTGACTGTACATGGGCGATGTGCCAAATGTGGGTTGTAATTTAGCGCTAAACCGATTCAAATAGTTCGCTTAAAGTAACACGTCTCAGCAACTACTTGCGGCAAAGTGGTCATAAGGTCATAAGTAATGTGTAATGTCGGTGGCGCACTTTCAGCGGGCAGTCAGTTTCAACCCTGAAATATGTGTCAACCTACACCAACTATTAACCAAACGTTTGTTTCAACGTTGCACTAAACATTAGGGCGTTCCGTATGAAACGCTGCTATAATGTTAAGTTGATTTGAGTGTTGTGAGAATTATAGGTATGGGCTTGAGCGCAAACATCCACAATTACTTTGGGCAACCTTGCAAAAACGCTGAGACCATAATCCCGTTCACATGTACCCCTTAAATCAATTTAGCTGCACTGTTTTAACTATTCCGGCTTACAAAGTATGTCCTTAGCACAAAAATCGGATCAACTAGCTCGCTCCATGTACACCACTTTGTCAGCTGGTTTAACTAAACTGGTTTAACGAAATTACTTTAACTGTGCGCCTGTGAAGATGGGTTTATACATATGAAATAACATTTTCTGTTCAATTGAGTTCCCATTGGGTTATACGCAGAAACAAATGTGTAATAAGTGTTTCTGTTGGTCAGTTAACTGTCCAATCAAATGTATATAAATGCTTTGCGTAAGAATATTTCTTATTTCATATTTCATCGCACTAAGCAGCTTTAATAATCGCGCACAACGGTTGACCTTACCTCCTGCCACCGAGGGGGCGTCTGTGTCGATGTAAGTTACAGGCTCCGTTGTGGGCCTTGTGCCCAGGATACCGTCCATCTCGTCGTAATAGCGACATTTCACTGGCGCACGGCCACTGCGACTGAAAAAAATTGGAAGATTAATTAAATGCCAACATTAACATGTGTCACCGTAAATACAGGTTTTTTTTGTGGGTAATTCGATGTAAGTTACAGGCTCCGTTGTGGGCCTTGTGCCCAGGATACCGTCCATCTCGTCGTAATAGCGACATTTCACTGGCGCACGGCCACTGCGACTGAAAAAAATTGGAAGATTAATTAAATGCCAACATTAACATGTGTCACCGTAAATACAGGTTTTTTTTGTGGGTAATTCTTATTTGCAAAACCTATAAGGAACTGTTATGTACACATAAGTTGTGGTCGGCCTTGGACTATATTGGGAAATTAATAAACATGATCAGATGCAGAGGCGTTGTGTAATTAAGAAATATGACTTTTGTTATTCTTGCATATTCATATTTGCAAAAACTCTAATCAACTGTTAGGTTCACATATGTTGTGGGCGTGGAAGTAGGTTGCGAAATGAATCAACATCTTCACATGCAGATGCGTTCTGTAATTCAGAAATATCACTTTTTTCCTCACTAATCAGGCCGCCTTATTGAAATTTGAAATAACAAAGCACCATTAATCTTGACATACGTCATCTTATCAGGCCCTTATCAGATTGGCTAAAGCTTTTCCCAGGTGGCAGTTACTCGTTTACACCAAAATTCACCCACTGTGACCCTATAGTAGTATCCATCAGAGCATTTAGGTATGCAGTGTTAATTGTTTGCCGGTGATTACAGAGCCTGTACTTTAGATCTACAAGTGCCGGCACGAACCGTTTATAGACCATCGTCCCAAAATATAAATTATTTACCCTTGCACATACGTGTAGCCAGGCGATTTTGCTGTCATGATACACCACATTTACACCACTATTACAGCAAAATTACTTACTTGTTGTTGTCCCGGCACTTCTTGTAGATGTGGCAGAGACTTTTCACTTTTGTCCGACACACCACCGCATTTCGTTCTGCTCGGCCATGTCCGCAAAGCCTGTTCAACCGTGTGGCGATTCTGCGGTAGATCATTATATTTCGGCCAGACGATTCGAGCTCCCGCTGCACCTGGTCATCGGACCAGAGGCTCAAGAGCACTCTGACCTCCTCTTCCCCCCAGTTGTCCCGTCGACTCACTTCACTCGAGGGCATTGGCGAACACATCCTTCTACTCGGCGCTATGGGTTGTCAAAAGCTGTGGATCTGTCAACGACTTGACAGCATCTGCTGGCGTGCACGCGTCTGACCGGAAAATAACAAACCTTTCCCTCGACTGCGCATGCGTGTGACGTCATAAATCGCTTCACATAAAACGGTTGTGTTCACAGGGACAAGATAAAACGCCTCAGAGTAAATCGCTTCGTGTATACCACCTCGCGATGCGTTTTACAATAAGCGATTTATATGAATCGATTCAGCCCTAAAACGCCTCACCGTCGCGTTCACACGGCAAATGTGAGTCGCAGTACGCAAGGCGTTTCGCGTGAGGCGTTTTAACTCGCCCGTGTGAATACAGCTCAAGTGGAGCTTTTATTTTTGTAAAATAAATTTAAAAGCTTTCGTTGGATCGATTAAGAATATCTTAAAGCAGGATTGAAGAGGAAGATCTGAAGTATTTAATGTACCCTAAGAGCAATTTACGCTGAAAGTATTAAAGACAAGAGATAATGGTGAAAGTTGGGATATTCTGAGTGACAGTGCCAGTGCATTGTCAATGGCCGAGGGTAATCTTCGTCCGGAAAAAGTGAAATATCTCTAAATCTACACCACTTGGAAACAAACTGCTTGGTACACATATAGAAAACATATTCAACAAATAGATTATATTAAATGAATACGGTTAGGGTTGTGCATTTCTATTAATTTTTAATAAAATAAACATTTTACACTGCGCGTAGTCCTGCAGTGGTGATGCACGTGGGTTTGTTTATCCCGATGACTTCCCATCAACCACCACGCGCCCGGGATGCTGAACTCGCTTATATGTGGTCAGAGAGCGTGTATGTAAACAGTTTATATACACGCTCTCTGATGTGGTGCAAATGCCGCAGCACCATCAGCGTATACTACTAATACGTGCTTCAAACGGCGATTTCGGCGCGGAATTGTTTGGTCAGCGTGATGGTTATTTATGTCATTCACAATGTTTTATTTTACATGCTGAAATGCAGTTGATGCTTGTAAGCCAGACATGAACACTCTGCCTTTACAGAACATATTTTCTTTAATTTAAACTGCTATAACTTTCTTAATATTACTTTATGAAAGTTGTATGACTGTCACATTTAAGATCTGTCCAAGCCATTTCTGTTGCTATCTGTTCATTGAGATAGTGTACATTCCTTTTTTAAGCAAAATATTTTTTAATTTGTCACATACCTACTGATAAAATAGGAATTAGATGCATTTCAGGTGTCCAATATAATATATATGTGTTAAACTATGATTATATTGTCCTTCACTGGTTCTCTTTACTTTTGGAAATTGACATGGTGTTGTAGGCCTAGGCCTAATGTTTGCCAAATGAAATATTGGATTGACAGCAGTTCATGTGAATATAGGGAATGCTAAAAACATATTGCAGCATAGACAATTTTGGCATTGACATGATGATGACTGTTCCATGAAGTTCTGCCTAAAACAAAACAAAAAACACTTTAAAAAAACAAACAAACAAAAAACAAACAAAAAAACACAACACAACGCGTTCTTCTATAGATACTGACATAACATATTGATATAACAACTATGTGTCTACTATGTTTCAGCCCTATCGAAGGTGTCCATTGATATCCATTCCAGTGAAATAGAATGTATTCAAACAAACAGAAATATATAAGATGTGTGACATAGGCCTACATGCATTGTGTTCATGGTGTCTAACAGAATCCTTAGCAATTGTTGACTTCCATGCATTGTGCCTGTGCTGTTTCACACAAAGGTAGGTTTCCATATAAATTGTGGTTTCTAGTAGCTTGCATGGTAAATGTATTGGGAAATGGCTATATAAAGTAAATTTAATTCAATTAAAAGAAATAAATAAAACTTGATTCTGGCAGGCGATGCAGGGAACCCCATCTTGTTCACTGCTTAACTGTTGTTTATCATTCATGGTGAATGTAATGGAGAATAACTACATGAAGTACATTTTAAGTGATTTAACAAAAATATATATATATAAATAAATAAATAAAATCATATAAAATTGAAAATGTGATTTATGTCATAGGCCTACACTGTGGGCACCATCATTCTGTTCAGTGCTTGGTTGTGTCTGGAGTCTTTTCAGTACTACAGCGATGTTGATAACTGGTGCACAGGCAGGCGCAGACTGACACTGGGAACTCACAGGGTTGCTTACATGCTGCCAGTCTGGTGAAGAGCTCTCAGTAAGGTGACTATCTAATGCTGTCTAATGAGTTATTCCATTAATAACAGGGTGCTCTAATAATCACATGTTCATAGTGGAAGTTGTGAGTGGCAATTCATTCTTTCAATAACAGGGTCCCCTACAAGTCACAAATTGTGTGGTTGAGATTGTAATTAACTTTTAATATATAAAACAATTAAAAAGAGAATTGTATTGATATTTGCTATGCTCTTTGCATTACAACAGTTAAACATGGCAAGTACTAGACAGAAACAGACAGATATGCAAAAGTTGTTTAATGACTGGGTGACAGCAGGTAAACAGTCAGGGGCTGTTAAGGCAGAGGATACAATGGAGCAATTATGGCCACTATATGCATTACAGTTAGTACAGTCAAAGGACCCAGAGATGAGTATAGCTATTGGAAAAGATGTGGAGGACAGGAGACTGGATAGAATCTTTAGGGAGAGAGAAAGGGCAGAAAAGAAGGCATACAGATCACTGCATGTCTATGGAAAAAGGATTGAGACGATAGATGGCCAAGATAAGAGTACACTTAGGAAATGGTTGGAACAGATTAGTACAGCAAAGGAGGGTTCTAAAGCTATAGATGGAGATGTGATTGAGTTGGCAGTATCTAGTTCTACAGGATGCTTGCAACAGACTTTATTGGGAATTTTAAGGGAAGGATCGGATCCTGGATGGGAAACAGTGAGAGCAAAGGTGTCAAAGTTACTTCTCACCCAAGATGAGAGTTTATTTTTACAAAAAGAGTTGCGAAAAATGAAGCAGCTGGAAGGTGAGTCGGAGGCTGCATATTGCCAGAGGTACAAAGATGCACTTTACAAAGCATACAGTGCTGAGGAGATGGCACATGTCAATAAGAAAGAGTTAATCTCCCAATTCACAGACTCATTGTCATCAGTCACTATTAGATTTTTTATTGAAATGCAGAGTGCACAGACATTGGAGGAGACTATGGAGCTAGCCTGTAGGACAGGCTAAGCTACAGAAAAGGTAGCCAATACGGTATAGTTCCAGTTAGTGCAGTTAGGGTAGTGGATAAGAAAGCGGCAAGAAAAGAAGACAGTGTTGATATGCAATTACAGATGATGAAAACTATGCAAGGGGAAATGAAGCGATTAAGTAAGGAAATAGCCGACATGGGAAAATTAACATTGTCTGATAAGCAGCATGGCCAGGGGATGGTGCAGGCAGGGAAGAGTCCAGAGTATGATAGCTATAAAGAAGAGGTTGCCTGGACAAGCCATGGCAGACCATCTGTGGGTCACGAGCAGCATAGAGCACCATTCCGCAATGGTTATGGTCAGAGACGTGCTGGAGGGCAGTACAATAGAGTAGGGCAGAATCTGTTCTATCAACATGGTTATATGAGAGGTGGTCAAGCACGCAGAAGCAATGATATCAACCGTCCACCCCTCATGTGTTATTTGTGTAAGGGCCCACACATAGTGAGGAATTGTCCTCATAAGTTTGAATGGGAGAGAAAAGAGAAATTGTGGAATGAACAATTTAGGGATGCGCCTCAACAGTCATCAGTAGCAAATCAGGTGTCGGGAAACTTGTAAAGGCACTCGATCAGAGACCATGTGTACGGATAAGATTTGGCGGAATCTTATGTGCAGGTTTGATAGATTCAGGTGCCAGTCATAGCATGATTCGGGAAGACTGTTGGAATAAATTAAGAGAGAATGGCATGGCTAGTGAGAAGTTAGCTCCAGGATTAAGACTAAGGTCCCTATCAAAACACTTAATTCCAACCAAGGGGATAGCAGATATTTTTGTATTGGGAAAGCAGTGCCAGTTCCATGTGGTGACGGAACTGCAACATGAATTTTTATTTGGCAGTGATATGATGAACGAGTGTGAGGCCCATTTATGTTATCACAGGGAAGAGATTATATTGTGTGGTGAAGCCTATCCATGGGTTAGCCATAATGAACCACTTGTTGGCATCGCCGGTGTTGTTTCGGAGTTAGAATATTGGCGGATACAATTTCCGCATCTATTTCCAAAGGAGAATGAGAAACTTAGAACTGCTAATGTAGTAGAAATGGTTATTGATACAGGGAATGCTCACCCAATAAATCAGAGACCATACAGGATACCTTTAGCTAAACAGAAGCTGGTAGAAGCAGAAATTAAGAGGATGCTTGACAATGATATCATTGAGCCAAGTTGTAGTGCCTGGAGTAGCCCACTCACAATAGTCCCAAAGAAAGATGGAGGTATTCGTTTGTGTGGGGATTATAGGCGTCTTAATGAGGTAACTTATAAGGATGCATATCCTCTTCCACGGATACAAGATATATTCGATCAACTGGTAAATGCTAAGGTGTTTACCACTATTGATTTAAAAAGTGGATATCACCAGATGAGAATGGCAGAAGAAAGTAAGAAAAAAACAACTATCTCTACACACTGGGGCAGATATCAATTCAAAGGAATGCAGTTTGGGTTGTGTAATGCCCCAGCAGTGTTTCAAAGAATGATGAACTCTATTTTGGCTAAATATTTGGGGGTTTCATGTTTGATATACCTGGATGATATAATTATCTATTCAGGGACTGAGGAAGCACACTTAACACATGTGGCAGAAGTGTTAGAGGAGTTGGGGAAACAAGGACTTGTTGTCAAGGAAGAGAAATGTCACTTTGGACTAGCAGAGGTTAAATTACTTGGGTTTGTTGTATGTGGTGAAGGGCTAAAGGCAGATCCAGATAAAGTTGTAGCAATCAGGGACATGGCCCCTCCTACCAACAAGAGAGAGAACCGTAGACTGTTGGGGTCAGCCAACTATTACAGGCAGCTAATGCCAAATTATGCTGATGTAGTAGCACCAATGTCAAGGTTGACAGGCAAGAATACTAAATTCCAGTGGAATGAAAAGTGCCAATTGGCTTGGGTTGAATTGAAGCAGTTGCTGTTAAATTGTCTGATATTGAAGTTCCCGGATCCTGCAAAGCCTTATAAATTATTTACTGATGCATCAGACTACAGCTTTGGGGGGGTGTTGGTGCAAGAAGATGAGAGAGGCATCGAAAGACCAGTACACTTAGTCAGTGGAAGGTTCAGTGTAGCACAACTAAATTACCCAACAATTGAAAAGGAAGGTTATGCCCTTATGTATTGTCTGACCAAACTTCGTGCTTACTTATTTGGGGCGCAGGTGCCTATACAGATCACAAACTGCTAAAGTGCCTTTTCACAAAGGAAATTAAAAATACAAGAATACGGAGGGGGGCTGTACTGTTAGCAGAGTATGCTTGCCCCACAGAATATATGTCTGGAAAGGACAATGTCTTTGCAGATATGCTATCACGCCTCAGACCTGATAGGGTGATGGAAGAGGATGAAAGAATGTCATCAGTAGAGATTGCGCTCTGGGGAGAAGAGGTACCATTAGAATATTATGGGATAGATTTGGAAGGACTGAAGGTAGAACAGATGAAAATGAAAGAATTTGAATTGGGACTGGAAGGGAATAATCATTATGTGGTGGAAGGAGAGTTGCTGTACTCACTGGTAGCACCAACAGGTAAGGGTGAATATCCGAGGATTGTCTTACCAGAGAAATATAGAGATAGCGTGATGGGAATGACACACAGAGATGTGGGTCACATATCAGTGGCAAAGACACTGGGGAGAATTCATGAATTTTTTAGGTGGCCAGGTATGACTAGAGCAGTCTGGAAATGTATTGCAAATGTCCCCAATGTGTATTAAACCAGGCCAGCAGTGATAAACCAAAACCCACCTATATGCCATTACCGGTGCTACCTAACTTAATTGTTGGTGCAGATCTCACAGGACCATACCCAGTCAGTCCAAATGGAAACCGATTTTTGCTGTCAATTATTGACCATAACACTGGTTGGGTAGAGGTGAAGCCACTGAAAGATAAGTCAGCACAAGGAATTTATGACTACTTAGTAAGGGAGTACATTCCTAGATTCTCTCCACCAGAATAATTTTTAACAGATCGAGGGTGTGAGTTTAGAAATAAGTTAGTCATGAAGAGTTGTGGAGTAGAAGTGAGGCACACATCACCCTATTCACCACAAGCTAATGGTTGTATTGAGAGATTTCACAAAAGTCTTAAAGGCATGTTGAGGAAACTGGTAAACTCACGGGGTGAATGTTGGGAAATGTATCTGGGCGATGTTCTATTAGCCCACAGAACAACTACGTCTGTATCTACAGGTTTTTCCCCCTTCTTCCTAACATATGGTAGGAATCCTGGTATTCCCTACAGTAGGTTAGTTCATAGGGATCTGGGAACAACCAAGTTCAATCTTGCAGACAGAGTAGAGGAGTTGGCAAAAGCAGTTCAGCAGGTGATTGATAACCGTGCAAAGAACAAAGAAACTAATCACAAAAGAGCACAAAAGCAAGCCAATGCGGCTATGTTAGAGGTTGGAGATGCAGTATTGGTGAAGGTACAGGAAAGAGGTCCTCTAGAGCCCCATTGGGATGGTGGTTTTGTGGTGGTCAAACAATGGGGGGCTGTGGTGACTGTGGTTGGGCCTACTGGTGAAGAAAGACGGTTGAACAGAAGACATATTAAGAAATGTGATCCGGATATAGATTGGGCTGGTATCAACTATAGACGGACGAGAACACAGAGACAACAGAGTGTTGTCCCAGGGATTGGGGTGCAGTATGGGAAACAAAGACAATGGGTAGAGTGTAGGGGCACAAGTAGTATTCCTTTTTATAGAGGAGTATGTAAACAGCCATTCACATGCATGCCCAAAACAAGAAATGTGTGCAAACATGTATTGATGCCACATAACCAACCACAAGGGCTTGGTCAGTCACAACCACGCCCATCAGCCACAGGGACCACACCACATCCAGAGCTTGGGGACTGCCAGAGAGTATTGCGATCACATATTGAGATGAAGACACTGGTGCCGGGTCTTTAGCATATGGTTAAAAGTGTGCGCAGTTAACAAGAGGAATATTAGGTCGTACTAGTGGTGAAACAGGGATAGGCAAGCAGTGCACATAATTGTAGAAAATATAAATTATACAAATTCTGCAGTTAGTGTTGTATTTAGACTAGACAATTGTCTTTAAAATTTCACAATGTCAGGTGCTAGTGTATATTCCAGTCTGGTGTCCAGGAGGCAGGGATCTTGCATTTCAGTAGGTGATATAGGATAGGTGGATAGTGTGAGTGTAGGGTGTTTTGTTGGGGGTTCAGTAATCGCGACCTGAACTCTTGATAAAATACAATTGATTTGAAATAAGCATGATGGTAGTGACAGTTGGAGAATACTTTCTGCCTGGTGTTGGTCATCTTGTATGGGCTAGATGGTGTCTGTACTACAAGCCTATTTGAGGGAGATGGTATTTAGTGACACCATAAGGGGAAACATGAACCATTGCAACTATGTGGAAAGTGTTAACATCACCAGTTGGGATTGTGGGGTCTTGGGCATCTTGGTTATCTGGGTTTGTGACACTAGGACAATTCAATCTGGAGCAGGTAATGGGAAATGATAAAAGGTGGCTAGGAGCTTGGTGTCAAAATCAGAGTTACTAATGTTGAAGAGTACTGTATTACTAAGAGGCTAAGGAAAATTGCATTGTATTTGATAGAGTATGTCGGCCTAAAAATAGAGTATGTCGGCCTAGGCTAAGGGGGGTTAAGAGGTGACAAATGTCATTATGGCAAGCTCAACAGAAGTACCCAGCCATGAATAAATATTGTGTAAGGAAGGCAGGCAGTATACAAGTAAACCCAACTCAGAATGTTGATTTGAATCTACAGAGGTGACTAGGATGGAGATATTATAGCTACTGATATGAGACTAGCACCATACTAGCGCAATCTGGGTGACCTAACCTTATATACCGTCAAGAAACATGGCGAAGAGAAAAGATGCCTATGATTAAGTTGGGGCGTGTAGGGTGATAATGGGTGTTGCCGTTGCACACAGTAGTGACTGACCATTGAATACTAACATTTATTGACTCTAACCATGACTTGATATCAAGGGAATAACTCAATATCTGATATGGCAAGATCAAAAGTGATCTTGAGTTTTGGGTGTTCCCATGAGTATACATAGTCATGTGTAGAGATGAGTACAAGGACTGGGTAGGTAGCCATGTTTTGTGTTTTGTGTGTCTGCCTAATAACCCTGTCATTAAGAGAGATATTATTATCTTAGTATAAGTATTAATTTTAGCATAAGTATTGCAATGTTGGTCAGTTTGGCTGTGTACAAGGGAAGTACTACCAGATCAGATGTACAGGAACAAGATAGTTCCAAAACATGGACATTCCAATAAGTACGCCATGTTATCAATGTTTTGTATTACTGTTATACAGTATTTGTGTACAAAGTGGCTATATATGGTTGCAGTAACAAAGCAAACAAATTATGAACAACACATGGTTCATATCTTGTGACAGCACCAAATCTACCAAAAAACAATACACATTGTATGTTGGTTTTAATATATGTTGCAAATGTGGTTTTCTGATGCATAAAAACTGGAGGTCATTGCCAGTCATACATAATGCTGAAATAACAACATACATGCCTGGTTTAATTAATTGTGCATGGTTTGATTAATGTAAACATATTGTATACAAGTATGGTGATCTGATATATAGTAATGAATATCACTACCAGTCATATATAATATAAATATGGTAAACATACATTAACTGATTGTCGAAGGAGGAATAGTATCAGTAATGGGAAAGATTGATAGTAGCATAATCTGGCAAATATCAGCAAAGATTAATCCCAGCTGAAAAGTTATGAACATGAAACATACTGGGCATAAGCTGGGATGCATAAATATATAACGATATTAAACATGTTGTAAATATTATAGATTGTCATTTAACAATGTGCGTAACTTAAGTATTTGAAAAAAAAATTTAAAATTTAAAATTTAAAAAAAAGAACTCATGGTTTTCAAACTCATGTTTTTTTTTTTTTCTTTTGTTATTTTCAAGGGGCGTATTATTTAATGAGTATATTCCACAGGATGAAGGGAACTTGCTATGTGTCATGATAATTAAAAGAATATGTATTTTAATTAATACACAGGTTCACAGACAATGAGCTGATCAGATGTTTACCGCCATAAACATGGAATCTCACGAGAGATGTCCAGATCAGCATAGTGATGCATGCCAAACTGACAAGGTCTTCATTGGAACCAACAGCTAAACAGGTTTCCAATGACATCACACCACAGCATTGTTGTTTAAGTGAACCAGTCTAGAAATTATGCTATGTATTAAGACAATACAAAGAGTGATTACGGTTTTATGAGGTACTAAACTAATTATTCAGGTTCAAAGTAATTGATGGGTGGGAAACTTGGTGACCAGGCATATATATTGAAGAAGAATGGTCTCAGTATGAACAATTGAAGTGGAGCGAAAGAACCAAAGACATGGGATGATGGTCAAGGACTGGTCATAGGGTATCGAATGTGGTATCAGCAGCAACACAAGTCTCCCTGTAAGCAGCTATTGAGGATAGCACAGGTATGCCTTGCACAAGAAGCAGCCACATGACTAAGGGGGTGTAAGGCCCAGAGACATTCACCTATGGGAAGTGGCCAATAAAACCCCCTTGGGTAACAGGGCTGGTGAAGACAATGTTCCAAGATTCCACAACCGAACCGGTCCAGGTCTACAAGTGGTGTCATGACTAGGTTCTCCAAGGATTACCACTCGTACCATAAAAACATTCGAGAAGGGAACCAGGTACGTCAAGGTGGACCAGCAGACCAGATATCAATATGAAGTGATCGTTAAAGATGATTGAGAGGACCATACAGTGGATGAGGAATATATGATGGAAACCAAGAATTCTTCCAAATTTAGCAGGAGTAAGGGTAGCTAACACAATCCTAATATATTGTGGGGAGCCTCATATCACCGTATGATATCTCTGTAGTTCTAGTTCAATTTTTTTATAGCTGTGCACCGGGCACTCTATTATTGTAAACAAAGAATAAGATGACGAGCCAAGTTATTATGTAAACATTTTTATATGATATTTTCCGACTCTATTTGTTAGAATCATGGCTGCGTTAGATGGTACTGGAATGAGGAAAAACGTCTACGGTAGACATCCATGATTCTAGGGGCGATTTATCGCTGTAAAATATTTGGGAATTTTCGGGTGGTTTATATTTAATGCTCTGAAGACAAGGATCTGCCGGGTACAGGCCGGGTCACCTGACTGGTACCTGGTTGCATTGGTACTCTGCAGCCAAGGGCCTGCTGGGTACAGGTTGGGGTCTCCTGACTGGTACCTGGATTTTAACCTATAAATAAGGGTGCATGGCGCGTGCGCGCTCTCTCTCACCACCACCACCAGCCAGCCCAGACTATGTACATGTGCCTGTAGCAACTTTAGTTTTGGATTAAACCATGTGAGTACAATATTGTGTCTTCTTATGTGATATTTTAGTTACTGAGCCCAACAAGTGATTTTGGAAGTAGATAATTGATATATCTAAAGAATATGTGTAGAAGTTCTCTGACAACTATGTCAATTTAATCTAACATCATATACTTTAATACCATCAACAATTTCTGAGATACACAAACTTTTCACCTTGCTAGAATAGGGTGATTCGTTTTCAGTCTAGCAACAGCCAGGAGGCAAGAGAACGAATCACTGTATATAACATAGTTAGTGTGGTTGGATACCTCGATACACTCCAATGCGAGAAGGAGTGCTCGGGCCTCCGCAGTGAAAATCGAGCTCTGATCGGGCAAGCGTACGCCAAATTTTTCCCTTCGGCAGACTGCCGCAGCAGCTACCTGGCTTTGGCCTTTCGAATGATCAGTGTATATGGAGAGGTGGTCTGCAAACTGGCCTTGAATCTCCTTGGTACTCGAGTGGATGTGTCCCAGACTTCCTCAGTTCCGTGAGTCGGAGGATAACCGATGGCTTACTCAACAACCACGGAAGATGTTCCGGGACTTTGCCATCCTCCAACACGTGCAAATCCACGCCCAAGGCCTCCAATGAGGTTTCATTTGGAGCCTCAGTGGCCGGATGTAATTTGGCCTGGCTTCATACCTGGATTCATCATGTTGCTCGAATAGACAATTGTGTGCAGGATTCAACGCATCAGTTTTTATCTTGACTACATATTGCATGGCCAGTTTGATTCTCCTGTTGTTAAGTGATGGTTCATCGGCTTCGACGTAGAGGCTCTGAACCGGTGAGGTGTGGAAGGCCCCAAGGGCCAGGCGCAGTCCCTGGTGGTGGATCGTGTCTAGCAGCCCAATATATGATTTCCTTACGGAACGGTATACTATGCTGCCGTAATCCACTCATGACCGAACCAAGCTTCTGTACACGGAGAGCAGAACATTTATGTCCGCTCCCCACTCTGAGCTGGGCAGCACCCTCAGAATATCTAGCGCTTTCAGGCATCTTGTTTTCAGGTATTTTATATTAGGCACGAAAGAATGAGGCCCAGAAATTTGGTTTTCTCAATGACTTTAATGGGATCCCCATCAAGGGTCAGCTCCGGTCCCGCATGCATTCTACGCAGCAGGCAGAAGTGCTTGCAGACTGTTTTGGTCTTGGAAGATTTGAATCTGTTCAGAACTGACCATCGATGGATCCCATTTATGCTTAGTTGTAGCTGTCTCTCTATGACATTCATGTTAGCACCGCTGTAATATGAAACAAAGTCATCCACGAAAAGACTAAGGGGGACCCCCCGCTTTACAGCAGCAGCAATACCATTGACCTTGACCCCGAAAAGGGTCACAGCCAGGATGCTGCCTTGAGGTATTCCTAGTTCCTGTGAGTGTAGGCTGGAATAGGTAGTCTTGACACGGACGCGGAAATGCCTGAAGGCTAGAAAGTTCTTGATGAAAATTGGCAGGTGGCCACGAAGGCCAATCACATGGAGATCCTCCATGATGCCATGCTGCCACATTGTGTCATAGGCATTGTGTCATAGACAGCCACAACATGCTCCTTCTTAAGGAAAGAATCTCTTATGAAGGTTTCCATGCACACCAAATGGTCGAGGGTGCTGTGGCCCCATCTGAAGCCACATTGAAGGTTGGACAGGTGGTGTCCTGACTCCAGTAGCCAGTCAAGGTGGTTGTTTACCATGCGCTCCATGTTTTTACAGATGCAGCTTGTGAGGGCTATGGGACGATAGTTGTTGGCTTCACTCTGGTCTTTACCAGGTTTGGGAATTGGTATTACTGTCGCCTTCTGCCAAGAGGCGGGGACGACACCCGACTCCCAGAAATTGTTGAAGAGTTGAAGCGACAGTCTCAGCACAGGTTCAGGGAGATGTTTAAATAATTGATAATGAATTCCATCAGGTCCACCTGCTGTGTCATGCGAGCTTTCCAAAGAACACCTCAACTCACCCATACTGAATGGGGAGTTGTAGTGCTCCTCGCCATCGGAGGAAAAGTCCAAGAGCTTTCGCTCTTGGCCTTCCTTGATGCCTGGGAGGCAGTTTGCCAAAGACGAGTTTCCAGCAAAGGCGTGAGCCAATTCTTCACTTATTTCGTCGAGTGATGTGAGAATGGTGCCGTTGAGTTTCAAGTGCTGGACTACAGAAGAATCACCTCCCCTTCATTTGATTCTCCTGATCATTGTCCACACTTTGCCCAATGGCGTGCGCGTGGTGATACTAGAAACAAATTGTCTTCAGTACTGCCTCCACGCTTCTTTGATTGTTCTGCGAGCGCGAGCGCGAAGAATTCTAAAGAGCACCAGATTTTCAGCAGTCGGTCTCCTGTAGAATTTACGCTGAGCTTTCTTTCGTTCCTTAATAGCCCTCCTACAGCCGTCATCCAACCATGGAGGCGTCAAACGCTTGGAAGTTGCCGAGGTCTTCAGAACAGTTTTCTCTATTTTGACCAGTTCTAACCGGTTCTATCCGGTTCTATCCGGTTCTGATGACCTGACCCCAAACTTGACCCCAAACTTGACCCCAAACTTGACCGGTTCTAACCGGTTCTAAACTGGACCAAACCGGTTCAGACCGGTTCTGACCCAGTGATACCAAACTTGACCCTGACTTTGACCTTGACCCTGAAAACGGTTCTGACCAGTTCTAACCGGTTCTGACACCTTGACCTTGACCCCGACCTTGACCTTGACCCTGAAACCAGTTATAACCAGTTCTAACCGGTTATAAACTGGACCAAACTGGTTCTGACCCTGTGACTCCACACTTGACCTGGATCTTGACCCCGACCTTGACCCCAACCTAGACCTTGACCTTGACACTGGAACCGGTTCTGACCGTGTCTAACCGGTTCTGAGCCCCAGACCCCAAACTTGACCCCCAAACTTGACCTTGTCCCCGAACCTGACCCCGACCTTGACCTTGACTCTGAAACTGGGTCTGACCAGATCTAAACTGGACCACACTGGTTCAGACCGGTTCTGACACCATGACCCCCAAACTTGATCCTGACCCTGACCTTGACATTGACCCTGAAACCGGTTCTAAACTGGACTGAACCGGTTCTGACCCTGTGACCCCAAAGTTGAACCCGACCTTGACCCTACCATGACCCCGACCATGACCTTGATCTTGAAACCGGTTCTGACCGGTTCTGACCCCCTGACCCTGAACTTGCCCCCAAAGGTGACCTTGACCCCAAACTCTACTTGACCTGACCTTGAAGCCGACCTTGACCTTGACCCTGAAACCGGTTGTGACCGGTTCTAACCGGTTCTAAACTGGACCAAGCCGGTTCTGACTGGTTCTGACCTGGTGACCCCAAAGTTGACCCCGACCTTGACCCCGACTGTGCCCCCTACCTTGAACCCAACCTTGACCTTGACCCTGTAACTGGTTCTGACCGGTTTTCACTGGTTCTAACCAGTTCTGACCCTGAACTTGACCTTGACCCCGACCTTGCCTATGACCTTGACCTTGACCCTGAAACCGCTTCAGACTATTTCTAACCGGTTCTAGCCAGTTTTGACCCCCTGACCCCAAACATGACCCCAAACATGACTTTGACCCCGACCGTTTCTAACCGGTTCTATCCCCCTGACCCCGAACTTGACACCAAAATTGATGCCAAACTTGACCTTGACCCCGACCTTGACCCCACCTTGACCTTGATCCTGAAACCGGTTCTAACTGGTTCTAAACTGGACCAAACCGGTTCTGACCGGTTCTGACCCTGTGACCCCAAAGTTGACCCGACCTAGACCCCAACCATGACCCCGACGTTGACCTTGACCCTGAAACCGGGTCTGACCAGGGCTGACCGCTTCGAACAGGTTTTAACTGGTTCTGACCCCCTGACCCCAAACATGACCCCAAACGTGACCTTGACCACTAACTTGACCCCAAGCTTCAACTTGTCCCCGACCTTGAAACCGACCTTGACATTGACCCTGAAACCCGTTCTGACCGGTTCTAACCGGTTCTAAACTGGACCAAGCCGGTTTTGACCGGTGCTGGCCCCATGACCCCGACTTTGACCGCTACCTTGACCCCGACCTTGAACCTGTAACCCGTTCTGACCACTTCAGACCGCACCCCCTGGCCCGAAACGTCACCCTAAACTTGACCTGGACCTTGACCCCGACCTTGACCTTGAGCCCTAACTTGACCCCAACATGAGCTTGACCCCGAACGTTACCCCAAACATGACCTTGACCCCGAACTTGACCTTGACCCCGTTCTTGACCCGCACCGTGACACCAACCTTGACCCCGACCTTGTCCCCGGCCTTGACCCTGATGGTTATGACCAGTTCTGACTGCTTCAGGCCGATTCTAACCGGTTCTAACCTGTTTGGCCCCCTGACCCCAAACTTGACCCCAAACGTGACCTTGACCCCTAACTTGACCCCAAACTTCAACTTGTCCCCGACCTTGAAGCCGACCTTGACATTGACCCTGAAACCGGTTCTGACCGGTTCTAACCGGTTCTAAACTGGACCAAGCCGGTTTTGACCGGTGCTGGCCCCATGACCCCGACCTTGACCGCTACCTTGACCCCGACCTTGAACCTGTAACCCGTTCTGACCGCTTCAGACCGCACCCCCTGACCCGAAACGTGACCCTAAACTTGACATGTACCTTGACCCCGACCTTGACCTTGACCTTGAGCCCTAACTTGACCCCAACATGAGCTTGACCCCGAACTTTACCCCAATCATGACCTTGACCCCGAACTTGACCTTGACCCCGTTCTTGACCCGCACCGTGACACCAACCTTGACCCCGACCATGTCCCCGGCCTTGACCCTGATGGTTATGACCAGTTCTGACTGCTTCAGGCCGAGTCTAACCGGTTCTAACCTGTTTGGCCCCCTGACCCCAAACTTGACCTTGACCCCGACATTGACCCCGACCTTGACCTCACATTTGGCACAACTGTGTGTAGACATGAACATAGTGATTGATTCGTAACCTATCTGAACTGTCCTCATAGAATTAAGAGCTAACCCCGTCCCGTTCTGATTAAAGAATTTTACCACTATTTACTTAATGACTCCGCCTTCGTAAATTGTGCATGTTATTCGTAACATGGGTAATTTACGGGGCGGGGAACCTTGCATCATGAGGCAATAGGTGGTGCCACCACTAACTCCACCACTACCGCTAGGGGCGATCCGACCCGACTCGACCGGCCTTGATTCCCACCAAATCGGTCACGAGTTCATTCCCCGTCTCGTTCAAACCACCACAACCCGCCTGGCTGCAGACAATGCTACACCTATTCAGTTTTCCCCACCCACCCACACCACTTATGAAATAGATAACATGATAGGGTTGAGGGTTCGGGTTCCGCCCACTTGTTGCCGGGACATGAGAAATAACATTTGGCACAACTGCGTGTAGACATGAACATAGTGATTGATTCGTAACCTATCTGAACTGTCCTCATAGAATTAAGAGCTAACCCCGTCCCGTTCTGATCAAAGAATTTTACCACTATTTACTTAATGACTCCGCCTTCATAAATTATAAGGAATCACGATTCATCATTCGTCATCATTTACGATATGGAAAAGAAAAAATCTACTAAAGAAGGGAAATATTTCTTTTTACTTTTTGGGGTGTTAGAAAGAGTAACAGATGTCATTATTAGCGCGAATTGTGATGTGAATGGGAGAGAGTCTGTTAGACTAATTTCCCCGCTTTTTTTAATATACCACTTGTGATAATACATTCTTTCACAGTTAAGATATTTAAAAGAGATGAAACTAATTCATTCAGATATAGATTCGATTATTCAGATCTTTGTTTGTTTGACTGACATATCTCCATGTCTATGCATTTCATTGATATAATCTAATAAAATAAAGAATTACTAAAGTATTCTATGACTATGTCCATGAGTATGTCATGTGCTGCGATTCTCTCTCTATTCCAAGAGAGTAGAATCAAACAATGAACAAGATGGCGTAGATTCCCTTTGTAAAAATGCTATGTTATTTATTATTAGAAAGAATGAGATGAACACAAACATCAGATTTCTTGCTTTTTAATTTCAGATCACATTACATCACATTAATCATGAAACATAAATTCACTATTAACATCAATAATAACCGACAGCATGAGACAATTGACAGAAATATTTTGCTATTCCCACCTCTTATTTCCTTAAACTGATCAATCTCGCACATTCTCGACAATGCAAGAGCGAATCCCTCTTCCTCGTGATTGAGTGTAGACATATAAGATTATAAGGAATCATGATTCATCATTTACTATGTGGAAAAGAAAGAAAAAATTAATAAAGAAAGGGAGACTATTTCTTTGCACTTTGTGGGATGTTAGAAAGAATAACAGATGTCGTTATTACGCGAATTGTGATGTGAATGGGAAAGAGAGTCTGTTAGACTAATTCTCCCGCTTTCTTTTTTATACCAGTTGTGATGATACATTCTTTCACAGTTAAGATAATTAAAAGAGATGAAACTAATTCATTCAGATATAGATTTGAGTATTCAGATCTTTGTTTGTTTCTTTGACTGACAGATCTCCATTCGATTGAATCTTTATTTAATATTTAAAACAAACTTTATAACTCTCACCAAGAATGGAGTTCTAGGTGAATCAATTCCTGCAGGTGGTGGGACATCTGGAAGGTTAGCGGTAGTAATAGAGTTGTAATTGGACTAAAGGTGAAGGGGATGGCAAAGGTGATTCAGCACCAGTAAGAGTGGTAAGCGCATTGGGTCTACCTCCTGCTGAAAACATTCAAGCATGCCCAGAGGAATGATTGAAATCATGCACTCAGGGGGAAGGTGCAAACATTCATTGCGTGTTCGATCCTGGGTGGGAGATTCTATCTCTACACCGACATCTGGATGGGGTAACAATAGTAATAGAGTTGTAAAAATAAAATAAATATACTTATTTATTTGTCATAATTTCTGCCCGCTTCTTTAAGTTTTCGTTCTGTTACAATGAAAATATATTCTATGACATGTGACAAACAATGAGCAGGAGAGCGTAGATTCGGTTTGTAAAAATGATATTATATGTTATTTGTTATTATTAATATTAGAAAGAATGAGATAAATGCAAACATCAGATTTCTTGCTTTTAATATCATATCACATCACATCACAATAAATCACATCATGACACATATGAATTCACTATTAACATTATTATTATTAATATTTTTTTATTGAGGCTGTATTTATTCTGTCCATAGCATGTAAGCCTGGGTACCCAGGCTTGTTTTCAATGCTGGCCAGCTCTAGTGTTGGTGTTGTCTTACCAAACAGTAGCTGCTGATAAGTTATTTGATTGTCTGCATTTCAGTAGCAGATAGATAGTCTTAACATGAATAATAACCGACACCAAGAGACAGTTGACAGAAATATTTTGCTATTCCCACCTCTTATTTCCTTAAACCAATCAATCTTGCGAATTCTCTTCCTCATGATTCAGTGTAGACATATAGGATTATAAGGAATCACGATTCATGATTTACGATGTGGAAAAGAACAAATCTACTAAGGAAAGGGGTAGTATTTCTTTAAATTGTTGTGGGACATTAGAGAATAACAGATGTTGTTATTAACTCGCATTGATGATGATTGTGATATTTTGCTATGTGAAGGTTGGGAAAGGTAAAACAGTGAATGGGAGAGAGTCTATTGACACCTGATAAACTTCCAGGATGTTATGGATTGGGAAGTATCTCTCACCTTGGCATATACCAGATCATTTGTAAATCATTTTACTTCATGTGTCCGGTCTTAGGCAGGGTGGAAATAAAATTGCCCTTCTTTTCCCGCTCAATATATTCCTCCTCTAACACATTAACGTTTTTGAGCTGAGAATAAAAAGTCTCATATTCTGGAAGACTGGGGTGAGAAAGTTTTGAAAAGTTTGTTATCCATTCATAAGGTAAATAACTCTTCAAATCTGAATCTGAATCTGAATAAGCCATAAGAAGCTTGGAATATGTTCACTTGCGAGAAAAAGACTGATATCTAAAAGACAAACTTCTTTATTACAATAGTGGTGTATGATTCACTTTTCTAACAATATAGTTCAATTCTCTTTCAAGTTTGAAGTGTTTTGGGAATGATACCCACACAGCTGGAATATCATACCTTCTAGAGTTAATTCCTAAACAAGGAAGGGAGTAACAATATGTCTCAAACTGTTCCTTTAGCTTTTCCATATATTTTAATATTTGCAATCTTACCTTTTCAGAGTGTTTCGAATCGTCGGAATCCCTGAATTAATTCGCTATGGGTGAGGCTAACATATTTTCTCCTTCTCCTTCTGACTCTACTCCAACTCCTAGTAATATTTCTATATCATCCTCTTCAACAGACTTCATACTTTCACCAACTTTTAATGTCATCCCATTACTGACATTGTCTCCCTCACTCCCTGTAGCTCTCACAATAGGGATTTAGGTGTCATTCATTTCATTTGAAGGTCTGTTGTAGGAAATATATATCTCATTTAACTGCTTATGTATTTCCATCCAGCAGGATTTTGAGAGTATTTTCAACACATCCTGTATCACACTCAGATAAATCATCTTAGAATAGAAGATAATATATTTAAATCTTCTTCAATGGTATTGAAGATATGCTAACACAAATTGGTTTATGCTCTGTACACCACCTTAAATTTCTTTGTTCATTCGCATAGCATTATCATCGTCACAAACATCATTTTCATTTTTTATATACTTCTCTTTCCTGTTGGAGATGGTTTTCAGGAAGTATATATTCAAAATAATAGCATATTCATGGAAGCAAGTACTGTAAATGTGATTTGCAAACTATATTTAAACTATCTCGCAAGTCATCAAGGATACTTTTTTTTAAAAGAAGAATACTCCCCTCCCGGATATATAAATCAAAACTTGTTAGCACATATTTCTCATGTTTTGCAGTCCCTGTTTTAAAATATAAACATTCATCGCACTTCCTGCAAGCGTATTTACTAGCATAAGACTCCATACTGGAGTTATAATCAAAATGTGAATTGGTGAGGTTTAGATTGAGTTTTTCACATTCAGCAGAGAATTGAGTGGTGAAAAGAGATATACATGTATCATCTTCTCGCAATGAGTAAACATTTATACTAATATTAAAGCAAAACTCCAAATTTGGTATATCTTCTAATCTCATACCTTCAAACTTTCTTGTCTTACTCTTCTGAAAAACAGCTCATTAAAGAAAGGGGTATTTCTTTATATTATGTGGGCCATTAGAGAGAATAACAGATATTGTTATTAACTCACATTGATGATATTTGTGATATTTTGCTATGTGAAGGTTGGGAAAGGTAAAAAAGTGAATGGGAGAGAGGGTCTATTGACACCTGATAAACTTCCAGGATGTTATGGATTGGGAAGTATCTCCCACCTTGGCATATACCAAATCATTTGTAAATCATTTTATTCATGTGTCCGGTATTAGGCAGGGTGGAATCAAAATCACTCTTCTTTTCCTGCTCAATATGTTCCTCCTGTAACACATTAACGTTTTTGAGCTTAGAATAAAAAAGTCTCATATTCTGGAAGACTGGAGTGAGAAAGTTTTGAAAAGTTTGTTATCCATTCATAAGATAAATAACTCCTCAAATCTGAATCTGAATCTGAATAAGCTATAAGAAACTTGGAATATGTTCACTTGTGAGAAAAAGACTGATATCTAAAAGACAAACTTCTTTGTTACAATAGTGCTGTATTGATTCACTTTTTTAACAAATAGTTCAATTCGCTTTCAAGTTTGAAGTGTTTTGGGAATGAAACTTGCACAGCTGGAAGATCATACCTACTAGAGTTGATTCCTAAACAAGGAAGGGAGTAACAATATGTCTCAAACTATTCCTTTAACTTTTCCATTGATTTTAATATTTGCAATTTTATCTTTTCAGAGCGTTTCGAATCATCAGAATCACTGAATTAATTCGCTATGGGTGAGTCTAACAGATTTTCTCCTTCTCCTTCTGACTCTACTCCACCTCCAAGTAATATTTCTATATCATCCTCTTCAACAGACTTTCACCAACTTCATCATCTTCACATTCATCATCGTTGACTTCAATGTCATCATCATCAGAATCATCAACGATAGTATCATCATCATCAATGTTAATATCATCATCATCACCATTATCGATATCATCTCCCTCACTCCCTGTAGCTCTCACAATAGGGATGTAAGTGTCATTCATTTCATTTGAAGGTATGTTGTAGGAAATATATATCTCATCTAACCGCCTATGTATTTCCATCCAGCAGGATTTTGAGACTATTTTCAACACATCCTGTAGGCCTATCTCACTCAGATAAATCTTCATCTTAGAATAGAAGGCAATAGATTAAAATTTTCTTCAATGCTGCATTTGGGTTCTAGATAAACAGGAATGTTTGAAGATATGCTAACACAAATTGGTTTATGCTCTGTACACCACCTTAACTTTGTTTGCTCATTGACATTAGCATCATCATCAAGATCATTATCATCATCAGAAACTTGATCTTCATATATACTTCTCTTTCCCGTTGGAGATGGTTTTCAGGAAGTATACATTCAAAATCATAGCATTTTCATGGAAGCAAGTACTGTAAGTGTGATTTGCGAACTATATTTAAACTATCTCGCAAGTCATCAAAGATACTTTTTTTTTAAGAAGAAGAATACTCCCCTCCCGGATATATAAATCAAAACTTGTTTGTACATACTTTCTCATGTTTTGCAGTCACTGTTTTAAAATTTAAAAAGTTCATCGCACTTCCTGCAAGCGTATTTACTAGCATACGACTCCATACTGGAGTTATAATCAAAATGTGAATTGGTGAGGTTTAGATTGAGTTTTTCACATTCAGCAGAGAATTGAGTGGTGAAAAGAGATATACACGTATCATCTTCTCGCAATGAGTAAACATTTATACTAATATTAAAGCAACACTCCAAATTTGGAATATCTTCTAATCTCACACCTTCAAACTTTCTTTTCTTACTCTTTTGAAAAGCAGCTTATTGTGAATTGAAGAATATAATCCATTCATCACATAATTTCTGAGGAAGTTTTTGCATCTTTTGAAAGGTCTTCTCTCTATGATAAGGCAAGCAGTGACAAAAACAACCCCATTGATTATTATTGTTAATGATTTTTGAAAAGGAGTGATGGAACTCTTTGAATGTATGTAATCTGGAATGTCATTTGCTCACCCAATGGCAAAGGATTTTCTGAAAACATAGTGATTAACATTAGTGATGTAAACCTTACACTATTTGGAACTCTCACCCGCCGGCTGAATAATTTGCTGTACATCTATCTTTCTAATGTAAACAAATAATGATAATAGATTAGCACGATTATTAACAGAGCGGGGAAAGGCAAAAATAGTTTAAATAAAATAAGTGGAGAAATAACGATATTCACCTCTTTCAATCGATTTCAAAATTATTCCAAAAGCAGAGTTAATCTTAAGTAAAGATTTTTTTTGTTCAACTCCTAAATACAACAAAGATGTTCTTCTGTCAGTGAAGTATCCCCAGTGAAATCAGCTGTAGAGACATGATAGATTCCTCTAACCCTTCCGATGTTGCGAGGAGCTAGAATAGTATTGCGATTTTCCATATAAGGCATGATCTGCAATGGAATATCAACCTCCCCTCCCTCACCCCAAGGTGGGAGTTAAAAGCTGTAACCCATGGTTCTTGATGCGTAGTTGTGACTCCTGAAGCATGAAAACCTTTATGGGAAATCAAATGACTCCATGAAGCAAAACGATTACCACAATCTCAATCAATCAATAGTTCCATCCTCTAGTCGAGGGTTGGATGCAATGGTTCTCCACTTGTCCCGATGTTGTGCTGTTCTGATAGACTGTGAATAATTCAAGCCTGTCCACTGTGAAATATTTGTAAACCATGATGTTCTTGGTCTCCCTCTCCCTCTGCTGCCATTCACCTTCCCTTCCAACAATGTACGGTATATTGAACTCTGACGAATGATGTGGCCAAAATAAATAAGTTTCTTTGTCTGTATAGTGGCAAACAAGCTTTTCTTATTTTTAATTTTTCTGAGAACTTCTTTGTTGGTGATCTTCTTTGTCCATGATATTTTCATCATCCTTCGATAAGTCCACATCTCAAATGCTGCTAAACGTTTGTACATTTTCTTAGAGATTGTCCATGTCTCTGCCCCATACATTAGAGTAGACCACACATAACACTGAAGAATACGCTTCCTTGTTTGTATTAATATCTTACTTGATGTTAACACTCTATACATTTTGGAGAATGTTGTTCGGGCTATTGTTATCCTTCTTTTAATTTCTTCCTCACATCTCCCATCATTTGTAATCTTTTGTCCGAGATATATGAATTCGGATACTTGTTCTATGTTTGTGCCATCTATGGTTATATTGACATTTGGTTTATCTGTCTTTTTACTTATAACCATTGTTTTGGTCTTCCTGGCATTCATCTTCATGTTGAATAGTATTCCAGCTTTATTGATTCTATTCACTATATCTTGTAGGTTTTTCTCACTGTCTGCTAGTATTACACTGTCATCGGCATATCTAAGATTGTTGACGTTCATGCCACCTATTGTCACTCCCTTGCAATCTTCAATGTGTCTGAAAATCATCTCTGTGTACAGGTTAAATAGACATGGTGACAATACACACCCCTGTCGAACTCCTCGTTTAATCATAACTTCATCCGATAGGCCCTGCTCCATTTTTATAAATGCACGTTGTGTCCAGTATAAGTTCACAATTAGTTTAATGTCTTTGCCATTGACACGAATATCTTGTAAACATTTGATTTACACACAATCTATACAAGTAATATTATTATTATTCTTTGAAACTTTCTGTATTTTACTAGTTTCATCATCATCACTATCATCTTCATCATTTTCATCTCTCCTGAAATGTGGTGAAAAAAAGAAGATGATGATGCTTCAGGAGTAGAAATAAAATGTTGATGATGTAAACGCATATGTCTATTAAGAATTATAATAGTACCATTCTCCAAAATTTCTGAACATAGAGAACATCGAATTCTATGTATCTTCATATGACTCATTAATTCTCCCATGGGAGAAAAACTGATTTCACATTCGCAACACTTGAAAGTGGTGGAAGTAGCAACACCAGCAGTAGCAACAGCAGCTGATCATGACTGCTTTCTGGATGGATCTCTATTCTCATGTCTTCTTCGTTTACAAAAAAATCTTCTAGCATGTGATGCAGGAAAGAATCTGAAAATAAATAACAATATCACAGTAATTAGTAGTAATTGACTATTTTTTTCTATTTTCAGTTTGAACGCAAGGAAGAAGAAAAGAAGAAGAAACAGAAGAGCGGATTTTTTTGAAACCATTTTAATTCTATTGAATATCGAATCAAAGTAATTAATTAAATCATTTTGTATTTACAAAATAGAAAATCTTCATTTAAGATTAACTTTGCTTTTGGAATAATTTTGAAATCGATTGAAACAGGTGAATATCATTATTTCACCACTTATTTTAATTAAACAATTTTCACCTTTCCCTGCTCTGCTAATAACTATCATTCCGTTTCGAAAATCATTAACAATGATAATCAATTTTGTTTCTACTCCTTATCTTTTCATGCAGATAAGAACTTTCAGAAGACGCAACAACTTTCTCAGAAATTATGGATTTTATTCTGCAATTCACAGAAGAGTAAGAAAACAAAAGTTTGAAGGTGTGAGATTAGAAGATATACCAAATTTGGTTGATTGATTGAATGGTGGTTTCTTTATGCCGTGTCGGCAGCATATGCCATATTCACGGTGAGAATTGTTTGTTTTTTATTCAACCATCGCTTTTACAGAATGCAAAAGCACAGAATCAATTTTCCGCCAGTACACTGAGGACCCAAAAAGTTCACAGTTACATAATTTGTGGCCAAAGGAAATAGAATTAAGATAAAAGTGCCAAATTATTTAGTATGCTTTAATATTATTGCTAGAAAAGTGATACAAAGGAAGTGCGATAAACTTTTTGTTGAGAAAGTATATATGCTCAAACAAGTTTCAGTCTATATATATATCAGGGAGTGGAGTATTCTTCTTTAAAAAAAAGTATCTTTGATGACTTGCGAGATAGTTTAAATATAGCTTGCGAATCAAATTTACAGCACTTTCCTTGGTTTGCAGTCTATGATTTTGAATGTCTACTTCCTGGAACCCATCTCCAACAGGAAAGAGAAGTATATGAAGACAAAGTTTCTGATGATGATAATTCAAAACCAGACACGGATAGACTTTTATGGGCTAATAAATTTATTAATCAGGCTTAACAAATTTTTACAAAAGCCTTGCAGACTACACCTTTGTGAACAGATTATTATATTAGCTTTACTCAATAGTACAATTGAGACTATTAGCTTTAGCTACTTTATCCATTATCAGGTAGTACAACCTGGGAATTATTATTTATTCTGATCTCATTACTTATTTGCAGCTTTATATAGCTAAGGATAGCGATCATTACTATATTTTCATTACTTATTTGCAGGACATATTATTGATTATACTATCAATCACAAGAATTCAGATATTCATTTCTGTGACAAGCTTGAAAAAATTGAAGACATGAGGCATCAGCTAGGGCAGATCACGGTCACACGGTCAGCTCGCATCCGGCACACTCACACACATTCGCACTTTTATATCACACAGCAAACATTTATGTCATGGGTCGTAGGGACCATAAGCTCTCAGCCAAATTGGAACAGGAGAGCTAATGGTCCCACTCTACAATACATTTTTATTCACATAGTTAAACACACTGTCCGACTTCCATCTCCCAAGTATTTTTACACTCAAGCGGCATTCCCACTCTTGCATACTCCTGCGTAGACTATGACATGTCACCAATGGCCACCAGGGGAGTCCAGATGCTTTCAAAGCAACCTGCATGCACTTGCTGAATAGTTGGGCAGTCAGAGGTTCCCCATTTGACAACATGAATGCTGGGGCACCCTCATGAACCGGGAAGCGATGATTGTACTTGTTCCATGACCGAACAGGACAGAAGTCAGTACTTGATAGGAGAGGTAGATCGATGCTGTATCTATCCTCAGTTTTGTGTGTCGTCTTCGTGCTCCTGACTGTTACCGTCAGGTGTGTGTCATGCGCCATGATGTCACGTCCGAGCAGCATGTGACCGCCAATCCCGGATGCCTCAGAATAAAACAAGTTTGACTCTTTTAGCACACATAAATATCCTATTAATAATGCAATAATCAACACCAGTCCATCATCTCCAATCTTTTTAAATTTTATAATTATCAATTTAATGTGTTTAATCTTCAATGGATACGCCCTATTCACAGTGTTACTTTTTAACTTAAACATACCACTTTTAATTACTGACATCGCATAACAATCAAATGATGCTGCATTTCCTCTCAGCAAGGTAATCCATGTTCTTGCCCCACTCATGTAATTTTTTATTGCTCCTTCAGTCGTGAGTTTATCATTTAAATACAAAGCGTATGACATTACCGTTTTAAGATTGGGTCTCTTAGGGTCATCTTTAATGCTACTGCAGAATCTTAAATACTCCCTAAATTGCACCCTCTTATTTCTCCAAGTGCCCTCTGATAATCCTGCCGAGAAGTACATGCTAATCCTTTCCACTAATGTTTGAGTACCACCTGCAAGTTGATAAAGGCAAAAAACAAAATTATCAACGAGCAGCCAGTCATCATAACAACAAATCGAAAACATCATACAAATGTGAAACATGTATCTCAGTCAACAGTTTATTCTGACACAATTGATCAGCAATCAATTTATATTTTTTATCAAAAAACAACCTACTGAGGGCATCGGCCAATACCAGATCCTTTCCTGGCTTGTGAATCACCTGTACTTGGCAACTGTGAACAGCAGCAAACTGCCAGATTTCCCTGGCACAGGCACACAAGACAGGATCCTTACCAGCACCGGAAGATAACACCTGTTGGGAAGCAGCATTATCAGTCTTAATGATAATATGAAAGTTGTGGGGATCAGAAGGGGACAAGTTTTTTAACGCTACCACCAAGTTAATAGCCTCCAATTGGGCAATATGAAAGCCGTGATCCAAAAAGTTTTTAGTATACAAACTGGAGTAAAAGTTTTGAGTACTGAAGGCCCCCCCCACCCTGCAATGAAGAATCACACTCAATAATCCACTTTTTCTCGGGGAAATGATGAAGCAAAACCAGTCTATTATTTCCTTCTGCAAAACGTAGAAACCATAGGATATCTTTTACTAACTCATTAGTCACCGGCACCTTCCCTATAAAAGGGCAGGCTCTAAGAAACTCTCAAATTCTATTCATAAATATCCGCGAACCCATAACACATTTAGAAATAAATTGTAACCGCCCCACTAACCTCTGAACATTTTTTCTAGTACCTAGGCTACCCACTATCCATTTCCTACACTCTAATAAAATGTCTAATAATTTCTCATCTGGAATCCTAATGAACATATTGGTTGTATCTACCTCATAACTGAGCCAAATTAAACGTCTCGTTGGGGGACTACACTTCTTAATCGAAAGATTTAAGCCCAGCGACTTAGTTAAACTCAGAATACAATCATAAGCCTGTTGTGTCTTAGCCAATGAATCCTCTACCCCCACAAAATCGTCCAAAAAACACAGAGCAAAAAATCCCTTTTTTCTCATTAAATAAACTACCGCTGCTGTCGTCCTAGCACATGCTATACTCGAGGTCCTACAACCGAAAGGAGGGGCCTGGTCAAAATAAAACTGGTGATTTACCTTAATCCCAAACAAAGGCACACTCAAGGGACAGGTTCTTAACTGCCTGTACGCCCTTGCCAAGTCTATAGACCACATAAAACAATTTTTACCCAATTTAGTTATCTGTTTAGCTAATGTCATAATGGTAGGCAAATTATATTTATACTCCTTACCCTGATAGAAACCCTTAATTATACCCGCATTAACACTGCGCCCCTTAGGAAAGCTAAGGTCCACTATAATTCTACGTTCCGCAGTATTCTTTTTGGGGCGGGTCATAATAGGACTAATTTGAGCCCATGGAGAAAAGGGAGGATTATCAAATGGTCCCAACAGTGCACCATGAGATAGTTCAGTACTGACATACTCGTTGATCCAAAATAAATCTTCCTTAGTACACATATGATTAGAATCGGAAGCAGTAGGGATAAAATTACCAGTAAAATTAGATGGCCAGCCAAACTCCAAAAATTGTACCAATTCTACATCATAATAATCCAACAAGAGCTCCTTTCATCTATTTATAATGAGACCAGAAGGAACTGGCACTCTAGCTTCTAAATAATTTGGCAAGCCAGTACCCCATACTTTGGCATAAATGTCAGCATACCCCAAAAACAAATTACAGTTAAAGGTCAAACCAGGCCAGTGTGCCAGTACATAACTTTTATATTCAAACGGAGACTTGTCACAAAATTGTTTATGTGTAGAAGATGTGAAGTGTAAACTATTTTCAGTTTCGCAGTCAGAAACTGTGACTAACCCATCAACACTGGTAGTAACATCAGGCTGCAACGGATCAACAAAAACATCAACAACATCAGTTAAGGAACGTGACAAAGGGCTAACAGAATTTAACGGTAACACAGGGCTGATTATACCAGTATCAGTATCCGTTGTAAAACTAGAACAGTTGGGTGGAGCCATGGGAGGCCCCCGGGCACTGAAACCACAGTCAGTGTCAGTGTTCGTGGCAACACAGGGGTGAACACTTACAATTTGAGCATCTGAAAGTGGATAGGCTAAGTCAGTCAACCCTTCAACCGATAACGAACCATCAATAGCAACAAGTAACACAGGATTAGACATACAAGGGATGCTTGACTGACCAAGACTACCAGAAGAATATTTAACTACGCTAGCGACTGGACCAGCGGTAGGCTTTGTAGGGAGCAAAAAGCCATCCTCCACTGCCGGTCTCAGAACCAAGCAATTGACCATGACTGTCAATGGAGTCAATATGACTGTCGGCACAGAGGCCTAAAGTTAAGTTCGGCTCAGGAGCAAGCTGACGGGCAGCACCGGACTTTGTGATGGCGTTGCTATGACAACTGCGTGGATGGAACCCACTCAAGGGCTCCGTCTTAGGTTGTGGTGTTCGCAGTGACCCCATATTTAGAAATAAATTCATGTCACCACCCAATAAATCATTAGCACCCTCTGTAGGACCTAACACTCTCAGGGTTGGATTAAACCATTTGTATCTGTTCCCAAAATTAGTGCAGCTATACACAATATTTTTGACAACGACAGGATCGACATAATTAAAAATTGTACAGCTAGTGTCAACACCCGCAAATTTTGGTAGCTTATTATTTAAGGGCGGGGTACCAGACATGGCATGCGACCTCTTCCTTTTATGACAAGAAACATTAGTAATCTCGCTCTTTAGATGAACAGATACGGTTGGCAGGCCATGACCCAAAACATCGAGGCCATGACAACCACAATCAACATTTAATAAAACAGGAGAGGTGATTGAGGGTGCTACTAGGGCAGGTGACAGAATTAAATCTAAGCTCTGGGAAGACACCGACGAATGTACACCACCGACCTTAACCGAGCGCCTGTCGAATTGGCCAACATCATCCCGGACGAGCGTGCCGCCATCTAACGGAACCGCGCAGCATCCACCGGTGACGTCAGGAATACACAGGTCTTCTACAGTCGAAGCAGCCCCTAGTCGACTGCAAACTAAAAATGCTTTGTATGATCATGTTCATCTTGGTGACTATCTCTTGACCTTTGCTTCGTCTTACAGTCCACTTCTTTATGGGGGTGTTTACGTTTTAGTTTAAAGCACTGAGGACGCTTACTATCAATAACGACTCAGTCATACTATAAAAGGGACCGCCATCCACGGCTCAGTGGTTGCTACTAGCTACTGTTCTTACTGTATCCGTCCAGCAGGTGACTATCGGTGACCAAGCTGTCTCGGCCCGGCCCCATACACATCACAACAACTTTGATCAGTTGTACTCTTCTTTTTTGCGCTCACCTCCGTATTTTGCTACCTCACGTACGCTTCAAATTTATTTTATTATCCTTTTGAGTCGAAACTGGAGATATTGGAGTACACAGACTTCGTTTTGTTAATATCGCCATCAATGTTTTTCGTACACACGATGGACCTGTCCCAACTCTGGTCACCTCCCAGGTGGCCCCCCTAGGTTTTCAACAATATCACAACAAAGTATAATATGGATTCCTCTTCATCTATCTTTTCAGCCTGCAATTGCGATTCAAATAGCTTTGGACATAATAAAAATACGATAGAGTGTCACCGCACAATCGATTGTGGATAATTGGCTGTCGTTCTCTGCCTTTTTGAGCCCATAGGGCCGCACTCACCTAACAACAAAAAAAAGGCTCACCTAAGTACTATCATGTAACTATCTTGTCCTTGTACATCGTCCTACAAATACGATATAAGTACAATAAAAAAACAAGTCAGAACGAGTCGGGGGCCTACACCATTGCACTTCTCTTTTATCTCCGAACAATATTGCCGACCGCTGTCTTTGTTTACATCTGCCAATATACGCTATGGTCGCCAGTCGTCGCCATCGTCGCCCCCCACCCCTTAGCTCTTGCTTTCCCCACTAGGAGGACGCCACTGTAGCACCATACTCCTGCGGTGCACTGTTAGGATTTTATATCTTTTTATTTTTTTTAAATCTTTTTAAATCTGTTATTTCTTTTACAAAAGTGAGCTCGGATGATACGTTCATTTGTGATGCTACGCATCGCGTAGTGTATGTGTCGTGGTCAGCGCCGAGTTTTTTTTAGCGACAAATTGATTCGTGATCTATGAAGCGAAAACATGCCAAATCACTTTTGCAAGCAAACGTAAATGCTGAACAAGTGTTTTCTTGTCTGATCGCGCCTAACGCCAATCGCCCTAATGCCAATCGCCATTCACCACATTGCAACAAACAACAATCCAACACAAACAACCACAACCACCACCAAACCAACAACAGTTACACAAACCAACTAACAAACAACACAACCAACAAACCAAACGCAATCATCACCAACAACCAACCAACCGAACAACAACAACAACAAATCAACAAACAACCATGACACAGAACAGTCAACCAACCAACAAACAACACAACCAAATAACAAACAACACAAACAACCAAACAACTAACACAACCCAACCACAACAACCATCCTAACCAACAACAATCAACAACCACAACAAACACACACCACATCCACCAAAAACAACCATCCAACTACCAACCAAACGACCACAACCTAAAACAGTCGAACACAACCAAATAACCCAACAACCACCAACAAACAACCAACAACCAACCAAACAACACCCCAACCAACAAACCAACACAACCAACACACAACACCACCAACAACCAACCGCAACCAACAACGACATCAACACAACCAAATACAAACACACAACCCAACAACCACAACCACCACAACCAACAACATTCGACACAACCAACCAACCACCCAACCAACCAACCAAACAACAATCAACAACAACCCAACTGATCAACGAATCCCTATCAACATTCAACTCAACCAACAACAAACCAACCAACCAACATCAACAAACACAAACAACACAGCCAACAAACACACAACCAACGACCACTAACAAACCAACCAACGCAACCACAAACAACCAAACAACAACACAACAACAACCAACTGAACCAACCAATCATGGCACGCCAAGCACCACAACAACAGTCAACACAACCAACACCACCCAACACCACCACAACAACAACCACAACACAACCAATCACAAACAACAACCAACTACAGTCACACAACCAAATAACAATCACACAACCAGCAACCAAACAACACAACCAGCAACCAAACACCACAACCTAGCAACCAAGCAACGCTACCAACATCAGTCAAACAACCAAATAACAAACACACAACCAACTACCAACCGCAACCAACAACACTCACACAACCAAATAACAAACAACACAACACAACCACAACCAACACCAACCGACACCAACAACAGTCGACACAACCAACCAAACAACAATCACCACAACCAACCAACAACCAACAAAACCACAACCACAACCACCAACAGTCAACACACATCCAAAGAACACAACAACCTAAACCCAACTAACAAGTCGCTTTCTACGAACGTTTTTCATCGTTCGTGTAAGCACGGCTAGTAATATGACTATGTCCTCTTTCTATTATGAACTCTAGTGTCAGTGTCCTATATCCCCCGCCCTACCTAAAAACTACGTAGTCGTAGTGTGACAGCCCAGACGTGGTTAGTGGATTGTTTTGTTATCTAGTGCAATTCGGATTATACTTATGACAGCATTTTCGGCGGTTCTTATGAAGGCCAGCGATCCGTGGTTGGGTGAGACCAGTAAATTAACCAATGCTTCGTTGGTATGTTTCACATAATTCATTTGGGCGTAATGCCATTTGATAGTGGTTTATATTTTCTTTTTATGATGAGATATTGAAAATTCTAAATCAAACATTGGGAAATGAATGTAGCATTGTCACTGTTTGTTTTTCCTCCACCTCCATCTTTATTTTGGCCCACTAAACAAACCCACGAAACAAACACATCGGATTGTAAACTGCACACAGCCCGTTTCATACGTGGTGGTTGTCAAAACAAGCGTTTGGTGGATGTAGCCAGCCCTCTGCTGCCCCTACGTATGTATGTTATGTCAGTCCTATACGGTCAATCGCGCCGATTTCGAGTAGCAGGAGTATTAGGTATACAATACCTCAGGGATTTTGACGCCTCTACCTTGCAGAGTTTGTAAACCACTGCCTTGTGGGTACAGGTTCTTGACAGGCTCTTTACCTTTCATCGCTTTACGTCAGCTCCTTATCAAAGCTGTCCGATTTACACTTAAACACTATAATTTCAAAACAGACACAGATAATCATTTTTATTTTTATTTTTTAGTTTTTTGGGCTAAGAAATTTATTAATCGCCTTAATAAATTTTTACAAGAGCCTTTTACCTACACCTTTCTGAAACACGATATCACTACTCTCAATAGTACAGATTGAGACCTATTAGCTTTAATTACTCTATCTTCTTCAGGTATGTACAATCCTGTGCATTTACCTATATGTCTGATGTTCATTACTTCTGTGCAGGTCATATATTTAGGTAATCTACTATTGCATTATTTCATTACTTATGTGGCAGACATATCTATGATGTACTAATCATACTAATATATGATACAATTCTAAGATACTGTATTCATTTCTGTAAGGCAACTTGAAAACAAAGACATGAGGCAACAGCTAAGGCAGATCACGGTCACACGGTCAGCCTCACATCTGGCACACTCACACACATTCGCAATTCATGTCAATCAGAACCATTTCATTTCAAGGTCCATAGGAGCCATAATTCTCTCAGCCCTATCACTATACTAATCTGTAGTATGGTGGGTGGGATGGACAAATTTTCTTATTCAACTCAGTGATCCGTCGACGACGGTGGACAGTAAGGACTGGAACAAGCCTTTGAATCTACTACCGGAAGATAACTTTGTTCATAGCGACGCGCTACGAGCTGTCCTCTATGGTATTCCATTATATCAAGCCCGTAGTCAGGGTTTTTGAATAATGCATGTTTCCGGCAACATGGACATTTCAAAACCAGACACAGATAATCCTTTTTTATTTTTTATTTGTATTTTTTTGGGCTAATAAATTTATTAATCCGGCTTTTAAAAAAATTTTTACAAGAGCCTTTACCTACACCTTTTCTGAAACATCTGATATCACTACCTCAATAGTACAATTGAGACTATTAGCTTTAATTACTCTATTCTTCTTCAGGAGTACAACCTTGCATTTTCTATATTCTGATGTTCATTACTTCTGTGCAGGTCATATATTAGGTAATCTAGCTTTTGCATTAGTTCATTACTTATGCCAGACCATATCTATGATATGTACTATCATACTAATATATGATACAATATCCTAAGATACCTAATTCATTCTGTAGAGGCAACTTGAAACAGAAAGACATGAGGCAGCAAGCTAAGGCAGATCACGGTCACACGGTCACGCACAATCTGCACACTCACACACATGCGCACATTCAAGTCAATCAGCAACATTCATTTCCAGGTCATAGGAACCATAATCCTCCCCTCAGCCTAATTGGACAGAGAGAGAATGGTTCCTCCCTAAAATACATTTTTATTTACATAATTTTACACACTGGTTTACTTTCCATCTACCGAATGTTTTTTATGCAATCTAGGGGCATACCCACTCTTGCATATTCTTGGCGCTCCCCTTCGCCGAGACTATGAAAAGTCACCAGTGGCTCACCAGGGAGCCCACAAGCTTTCAATTGCAACTTGCATACACTTGTTGAAAACTTTTGCAGTCACGGGTCCCCATTATTCATGCATGAATGCTGGGGCGCCCTCATTTTAAAATTGGCCCCCCCCGTAGAAAGAATGATGTACTTGTTCCATGCACGCACTGGACAGCAGAATGGCTTGCCCCTTTTGGTAGAACGATGCTGTATGCATCCTCAGGCCTGTAAGTGGTTTTGTGCTCCTTACTGTTACGTGTCAGGTGTGTGTGGTGCCTTATGTCACCTCTCGACAGCATGTGACCGCTAGCTCCCGATACCTCGAATCAACAAATTTGACTGTCGTAGTAAACATAGATAGCCTAATAGTAATGCAACCATCAACACCAATGCATCTTCTCCCATCTTTTAAATTTTTTAAATCATCATCTTCATATGTTTGGTCTTCAAGGAAACGCCCTATTTTACAGTGTTGTTTTTAATTTACATATGCCAGCTTTTAATTACTGACAGAGCATAACAATCAATGCCTCAGTATTTCCTTTCAGCAGTCTTACCCAATTCTCGCCCCACTCAGATAGTGTTTTTACAGCACCGTCATTACTTAATTTGTCATTCAAATATAAAGCATATAACATTAACCGTCTTCATTTTGGGTTTCTAGGGTTACTCTGACGTCATTACAAATCTTTAGATCCTCCCTAAATGTACTCGTATTGCGCCAGTCATCCATAGTCCTGCCCGAATAATACCCACTTAGCTAGCAACTATTGCGAGCTTTATTATCTGCAAGTTGCTAAAGGCAAAAAATAACATTATCAACTAGCAGAGTTTAACTAAAACCCTCAGTGACATGACCGCCATGAGAAACATGTATTTAGTTAACAATCTAGACTGACATAACTCATCAGCAATTATCTTAGATTTATTACCAAAAAACAACCTACTGAGTCATCTGCTAGTACCAGATCTTTTCCTGATTTGTGCATCACCTGTACCACACAGTGTGTGTTGCGGCAAAATCTCCAGATATTCCCGGGCACAGCCGCACAAGACAGGACCCTTCCAGAACCAGAAGAAAGCACCTGTTGGGAAGCACATTATCTGTAATTACCGATAATTCCAGAATATGGGGGTCAGGAGTATACACATTTCTTAGAGCTACTAGACAAAGTCAATGCCGATCGAATTGGACAATAGAAGCAACTTAACCCATTTAGTAACCTCCTTGCTTAAGACATTATTGTAGGGAAATTATATTTATAGAGACTCCCTTGGTAAAAACCTTTTGTTAATCCCAGCATGAACACTATGCCCCTTCGGATCGCTAAGGTCAACTTATTACGCTACGTTTCATTAGTGTTTCTCTTGCCGGGTTCATAATAGGGCCTGATCTGTGGCCAGGGAGAAAAAAGGAAGCTCATCAATGGACCCAATAATGCATTGTGGGTAATTCAGTCTGCTACACAATTTTAATCCAAAAGAGTCTTCCTTAGAGCAGGCATAATTTTAGTCCGTTGCAGTTGGAATAAATGTACCGGTAAAAGTTGCTGGCAACCAAATTCCAAAGTGGGATTATTATTTTATCGCCATAACTGAATAATTAATTTGTTTTGTTTTTTCAAGTTTTTACTTTCAGTCCAGAAGGTACAGGGATATTAGCGGAGAGATAATTTGTCAACCTGTGGCACTTACTTTGCTAAATGTGAGCAGACGCTAAAAAACGAATTACAATCATCAGTAAACGTGCCGGCTGGTGGTGTGGTGGTGTGAGACAGGTCAAGTGAAATCACTACAGGTAATGAGGAACAGAGTAGAAATGAAAGGTAAGAGAATGACACGCCTCAGTTGATTGTTTATATAGTCTTACAAGATCCAAGAGGGCTTGTGTCACATGAGGTGAACCCTCAATCAACATAATGCAGTGGTCACATGACTCACTCCTCCAATAGGAATACATTTACAGTGGTCAATGATCCTTAACATTCCATGTGGGGGGGAGGGGGCATGGAGGTGACTCTTTCCAAAGAGTGTTCTAGTTCAAACTCGGAAGTGACACTCCCCTCTCAAAGACTATTCAATATACAAGTCTATAGCCTAATGAATAATAGTTTACCAATTCCACACATCCCTATATGTCTTTGGTTTTTTATAATTTCAACATTTATCATTATATAGACAGTTTGTAATTATTATAGTAACCTCACCTCGTTACAGGTATTAGATCGACAATTTTACATGTACTCCCCCCTGGTCCAGCTTCTTACCATCCGGCCCAGCATATAGCAAGAAGTGCACTCAGTACTACTTGGTCACCTTTATATCCTCTTTAATATCTTCTACATCTTGTATCAATACTATACCGTAAACGTGAGTGTGAATAGTCGCGCGAATAGATAAGTACATCTGACTTCGAGAGCAAAAAAGAAAAAAATTCCGAAAATTATCATTTTCCTTTTTTTTTATAATAGTTTTGAATAAAATAATTCTAGAGTTTTTTTTAATAATTAAATATTAACTAGTTTTGAGTCTTATTTTACCCCCCCTGATAACAGAATATGTCTCAAGAAGCAACGAGCATTTGCCATCATTTTTAGCTGATCCGAGCATTTTTTAGTTTTGGTGACGGTTAGAGGTCGTTCACAACGATTTCTAAGCACAGTCCAGTCATTAGCATCGACTTTACAGTAGTGCTTAATCGGATTTGGTATCTGCTTCAAATATTCCATCATCGCTGCGCTTTTACAAGGCTTTTTGTTTTAACCTGAATGCCAAACTCATAGAAGACCTGCGACGGATGGTAGACGCGTGGTTGATCGACAAGGTCCCTTATAGGATTAACATTACGGAACCTCAGGCAATGAGAAAAACAAGGCCTAAGCGGTTTTGAATCGTGACGCTAGTTTTTAGGGACTATTTTCTTGCAAATCTAGACCAAAAATCTTCGATTCACCAATTTAAGTCGTTTAACTCGAAATAATGGCAAAAGATGAATCAAATATGTAGTTTTGTAATCCTGTTACAAAGACAAAGCATCATTTATCAGTTTAACAAGAATAATCGGTCAACAGAAAGTCACATATACGATAGCGTAACTTAGCAGCAGAAGGTAACAAAAGCAATGACAGTGGTTCTTTTTTGAACTCAAAACCATCATACTTAGCTATAGTATTAAATAATGATAGATTTACATGCTTATTCGCTCAATTCAACGTATAGAATGTAGTATTCGAATATTCTGTAGTTGTTGATGTCGATCATCGATGTCCATGACGTTTTGTCCACAAAACGGCAAAATTTATACTTGAATATTCAGTCTCTCGTAGTTCTATGTGAAGTCGTACGTTTTCGCTGCTCAGTAACAACACATCGACTCACTAGCATAAATAGCCTTAGTTCTAACTGAACCCCACATTGTCCATCATCTTGCTGAGCGAAATCCTCGACTCAGTTCATAGAATGTTTAAGTTCCCGCTGAACTCAATTATACACATATGAACGATCAGCTTTGTGGAACAGTTCTCCAGAACTGCTACGCTGTTGATAGTGCTGCCTACGAAGTTCCTCGATGTCAATGTCCTGGGTGGCAATTTAGCGAAAAATAATGGAAGGGCACTGGTCAAGCCTTGCTTTAGTTCTCCACGTGAACTAGCATTGTTCATGCACTGCTGACACGAATCATGACTCAGTCACATATAATTGAGAATATCGTGACCATCAGATATGCTGCAGCTCCTCGCACACTGAGCATAATCGCTGTTCGTACTGATGTGCAATGTTTCTATATTTTGAATTCCAAATTCAAGAGGCAACGGATGACCTCTTGTCATTCTTCAACATAGATATCACTGATTTTATGTTTAATTCAACAACTTTCAATTTAAATTTAAATTTTTATCTGCAACCTCATAGATTATATTATAACATTTTGTAAATAACATAGTTTTGTTATTTTTGTAAATACATGATCATTAATATGTCCCCTATAACAAGAGTAATGTCAATAATTACATCTCCAGTAACAAAGATCATTAATATGTCCTCCTCAACATTACTAATGTCAATGAAATAACTCCTTCAGTATAACAATCATGATTATGTTTTCCACCAAACAAATATTGTTAATGAGATAACTGTAGTATCAAGAAGATCATCAATAGGTCCCTATAACAAATTAATGTCAATGATAGTTTTAGGATAGTTAAATTAATAATATATGCAATTTTCAATCATATGTCCAATGTCAATGGAACAAATTAACAGTGTAATAGATAAATGTTCATCATTTATGCTATGGAAACTCAATGATTTTTATGCAACATTAAACCCTCATATGTACTTATTTTCAAAAGAACCTTTTGTGAAGACAACCTCTGCTAGGCTACTTACATCTGAAATATAGTCCTACAATTAATGTAAATGCAGTTCATGACTTCATCAATACATTTCCACAATATATGATAACATTTTAATCATAAGCATCACCTATAAATGAACCTTTAATCAACCTCTGACTATGACATTTACTCAATTAGATACACTTTACATCATATTAGTTTAGTTTTTAAATGAATTGTTTATAAATCGATGCAATATTTAAAGCTATCATTTGTCAATGAATTTCAATGAATAATTATGAACACATGCAACATCTACATCATACCTTTAATGACATTCAAATGAATAATATAGGAACACATGCACACGGAACATCCATACACATTTTACAAATGAATAAATATCCAAGTCATTAACTGTCAGAAGTTCAACATGAATAACATTTTTGACAATGATGTTAATAGTGTCTATGCATTGGTTTAATTAAATTCAGACAACCTCTATTTTGATATTTCATGGCAATGATGATAATATTCATAGATTTATTTCATTTTTAATCGAAAACCGAAAATCATTAGATTTTATTTTCGAAATTATTTGGTGTGTTCAGGAAACATGTAATTTTTTTATTTGGTTTATTCCCACCCTCTGAACACATGTTCATTCCATCCCCATGGAACAACATTTTAGTGTCCCTATCTTCAGACAATATGAGACATAACAATGACCCATCCCAACCTTTTGAATCCCCAAAAAAACTTGACTCCATCCCTATGGCATTGGCTATATCCTGTTCCTCAACAAGAACATGCGGAACCAACATGACCAGATAGGACGCCATGTATTAGAATCCTCATCAAGGAAGATATAACACGTAGATGGCACTATCATAGCTGTCCTCCAAAAGAAACAAGAGGCTATAGAGGGGTGTACATTACAATCACCACCAGGAGACAACATATCATTGCCCCTGAGCTATGCTTGTCCCCCATCGGACAAACATAGTTTGTCTCCTGGCACGCGTGCAAGCGTGCTAAAAACACCCAAGTTTTATTGGCCTAATTCCACCAGGTAAGTTTCATTTTTGGTTGTCCTGTTTTGAGAAAAAAAAAATTTAATGTTTAAGGAAACTCCAGTTCAAACCTTATAGAATTTTTTAGTAGATCTGTTGTATCATCATATCAGCAATAGTAAACATGTTATGCATGTAATATAGTACAAAGTCATACAATTTTTAGCAATATCAATTAATAACAATAGTATTGATGGATTGCACACAAGTGTTATGCATCTCAAAAAAAATATATATGTTAATTACTCTTCCCCTTGCTGAGTTACAACATACTTCCTCAAGTTAAACAACATATTACAAAAATATATTCAACTCTTCATCCTATTGAATTCACAATAACAAATGACGAAATGCAGCTATCTATAATGTAATTGGAGGACGAGTAATTAGTTCATGCCATTTTATATCAAGAGAAAGTCATTCCCCCCAATATTCATTAATGTTGTCTTACTACCCATCATTACGCCCATTTCGCTGTGTAGCCTGCTGAAAAACAAGTACACGACCTCAAGCTAGATATGTGAAACACATACTTTCATAATGGTAATCATCGGTTCAACGATGCCTAGGATTCCTCCAGATAATTCAATAAGTAATATGATAAAAAATAATAATCAGATTTTTCAAGACAAACAGTGTTACCTCATGTTATCCGAACCAAATACTGATCATTGTCCAAAAATAAATGTTTGAAGATCATATCAAAAAATGTATAAATCATTTAACTCAGAGCTAGATTTGTCAATCTTGCTCTTGTGAAGTTAAACATAACATAGTTGGAAAAAAAAAATGTGAAATCCCTATGATTATTTTAGCTGACCTCACAACGAACAGCCGCTTTTGTAAAAATAATTTAAGTTCATTCCAATACCCTAGGCATTACTTTGCCGCACCAGGTATCTCTCCTTGATAAGTAGTAGAAAGCAAATTATGTCCTCGCTCAGCAACAATAGGACAAAAAAATAGATGAATCTTGCAGATCACTTTGGACATAATTGAAAAAGATCTTCACGTACAGAGATACTTAAAATCTCCCGACTTTCAACTAATGTTTTTGCTTAGCGGAATATTTTTGAAAGTTCAACATAGAATAAAACTTCTACAAAAGTATTATCAAAATTCAAGTTCCACTATTGACCAGTTAATTACCGATCTGTCCTTACATAGGTGAAAATCATTGATTAACAACAGTTGACTCCCATTTCCATTGTAGAGTAACTCAGTTAATCCAATTTCACTGAAGATTGTATCAGCTCAGAACATAGGATCAAAAGTAATTTAAATCAAATTGTAGTTTTTTGTTACAAGTATCAACTTCTGTTTTTAGGTTTTTCATCCTATGAATCACAATCAAGAACATTATTTAGTTTTATTTTTAAACAAATAATTACTTTGATAAGATGATCAAAGGATTAAGTAATAATGAACATATAGAATAAATGTCTTTGAAAAATAAAAAATGTTTTAACAAGTGAATTTGAAAATGTCCTTTTTCATAATGTAAATCAACTTTGCTGTAGTGTTTACACATCAATAGAGAATAGAGTACACTTCATGCCTAAGTATTTAGTTTATGCTTCTAAGGATCTTAGTTATGAGCTGAAGTTATTAGCACAAAAACATAAGACCTGAAACCTTCCCACAGTTCTAGTCAATGACGAAATGCTCTGTGTAAATCCCCGTCAACCACAACGACGAATTAGCGACCATTTTAAGACAATCATCATGTCAATCATGGTTATGTCGAATTACGCTCACGCGCCGTGAATTATCTGTAACTAACTGCTTCATACAATCAAAACAAAATTAAACCTTATCGCGTCACGCGTGTCGCCGTCGACACCCGATAAGAAATGACTCCCGGCTCACCTCCGCCGGTTCTTTCGTCCTTAACCTATACTACGCTAAAAGTTTACGCTCGTCAAATAGAATTGCTCTAGCGACCGTACGTACCGTCTTTTTTCATCACCGAGAGGTACAGGGTCGATAAATTACCTATAATTTAACGGAAAAATAGTTTTTATACGCCTGCGAAATTAATAGAATCAATACGGTAATGCAAGTCAATGTGTTACTTAAGCGTTTTTTAGATTTTTCACGGCCAACGAATAATGATTTTTGTACTTAAGAAAAGTTATACAAATCCAATGGGTGTTCTAAATTGGATTTAAATAACATCTTGTTATTTGCAATTATCCGCTTTAATAATGTCCATCTTACATATGCAAGATCTACCTTTCAGAATATACATCTTCAAAAGTCCCCCCCCCCCCGTAGCGAAAGTGCATAGTAATTTGTTTCTCGGAACAATAACATTTCAGTCATTAGTGGACGAAATTTAGTTCTATTCATAGCTAAACAGTTTTAAAAACTCAAAGAATTAAGTAACACCTGTTTAACGTCTCACCACGTAAATTATAAGCGGACGAAACTTAAACTTAGATAAATAGAAAAGTCAATGGTAAATAAAAGGAAATTTTATTTGTTAGTAAGACATTTCAGTCACCACCGTGGTACTTTTTTCGTCTCTATGTCCCGAGAGAATAACAATACATTAGTACATAGCACAAATTCCTGAAATTTAGTTACTTATCTTATCTATTCCTCCCGAAATTGCTCGTAGCATTTGGTAACAATAAGTGTCAAATTCACTTTATTATGGAAATGCTACGACGGTGTCAATACCATTCACTGTATCTCGTTAATACCAGAGTATTTAGTAACTTAAATAGTGGCGTAACTTACGATTACAACCCGTTAAATGTTGGCGCTAATTTTAGTAAGGAACATAAATATTCTTATAACAATACCTCGAAAACCCTGCGATAGCTTGGACTGTCGACTTGCTAGTGTTAATATTTGCTTCGTATTAACGCAATGGTTAGGCATGCGCCAATTCGTTATATATTAGTGGCGTAAAAGGCGCAACAAAGAACCTTTTTGCCGCATGAGCCGAAGCACTCAACGGTACGGATTCGCCGATCCTTCCCAGGGTTTCTTCGCTGTGATGGGCCCAATCCTTTATCTGACGTCATACTACTAACTATTGGATTTACGCTCCGCCTTGCGTCGCGTCGAATGGCCCAGTACCATTTCTCTCGAATGTAATACTTTAGGTTTTATTTTTTGTTTTATTCACTAATAAGTCATTAGTGTGTACATTTTGATCAGAATAATCGGCATCGAAAAGGCAAAGGTTGCGAAATACCTTGCCTTCGGTTTCAGTTCTAGTTAATCGTGGAGCAATATCATCCCATAGGAGATTAGAGTCATTTATTATAACTTTATCACGGTTAACAACTTTACGATCGATATTAGGCCACCACAGTCACTACTGGAACCCCGTGATCGAACGACTATGTTACCTGATCGTATTGTTCTTTCAAAGGCCAGCCTCCTTTACAAATAAAACTACTTTATTCACCAGGAGATAGTTTTTTACTGCATTCGCTCTTTTCCTCAAACGAACCACATTATAATTTCGACTTTCGGATTCGATTGTTGACAGCGTTAGCTAACGCCATAGATTTAGTCATTCTACACGATATGCTAAGTCGAATCAATCGCCCCGTCGATCGATACAGTAAAGAACTATGGCTTTCGTAACCTGGCTGTCTACCAAAGGTTAGAAAGAATGGAGAATAGCCAGTCGACTGAAGGTACAGTAACGATACACATAATCACATCAGGCAAATGGGTTTTCCCATAGATTACACGAGAATTAACGAAAAAAAAAAAAAAAAAAATTGGGGGGGGGGGGGGGGGGGGGGGGGGGGGGGGGGGGGGTGGGGGGGGGGGGGGGAGGGGGGGGGGGGGGGGGGGGGGGATAATGGGGGGGGGGGGGATAATCCAACTTTCCTCCCCCCTTAGATGCTTTTTATGGTTTCTATGAATATCTCCACCATCCCATTTGACTGTGGATGAAAGGTGTTGTATTCTTACCTCTACACCTATACGTTAAAAAGATTCCATATCAATTTGATTTTTAAATTCTAAACCATTATCTGAAATAAACATACAAGGAATTGCATGTGAGAAGATAATCATTAAATAATAAGCATGAATTCCTCGAGGATTTATCTGGCAATGCCTTATATTCTACCCAACCACTACAATGATCTATAATAGATAGTAAAGATCTATTACCACTAGTACTAACTGATATGGACCAGATAGATCTGCAGCGATCACCATACCAGGTGCCCTAGGCAATGCATTGATTGTGATATGCACGTGTGCGTTTAGCTACAGTTAACCACACAATTTGCACAATTGGTAGCAATCGATGGACATCTTCCAGCCATACCAGGCCAACTAAAATAAAAAAAAAAAAAAAAATGTTCCGGTAATCGTTTAAATGGTTTATGACATAGCCATCATGACCTACCTCTATATGGACTATTTTTATCACAGAATTCCTGTATTCTTTGGTAACACGAGTCCTAGGATAGGATCTTCTAGTAGGAGCTCCTGTCGAATAAAGAAGAGGAACCATTATCAAATAATTCTTTCTTCCATTCTCAACCTAACGCATACTCTCACATTTTTTTCTGTTCAGTAAGAACCTCATTATATGACAAGTTGATAGTGTGTCAAAAGGAATTACCTGTTTCTGCTAATAGTGAATCTAAAGCAAACAATTTCCTCTGTTCTTTTGCCTCAGTATTAGGTCTTTAATCTTGACAACATATCAGCCCAGACATTATCTTACACCTCTCATATAAACAATCGGTGCGAAAAGTCTGCAATAATACTGCCATCGTTGTATACGTGTAGTTTACGAATTTCTTTAGTGAAAAAACATTTCAATGGATCATGAATCTGTATAGATAGTAAATTCTGCACCGAATAAGTAAGGTCCTTAATTTACTAGAGCATAAATAATAGCAAATGCGTCTTCTCTATAGTAGGATAATTACGTTGAGCAGAAGAAAATCTAGTACCGATTAAATGCAACTGGTCGGTCTCTTCCATTTTCATCCTCCGTACTAAATATACAGCACCTAAACGGTACTCAGACAGCATCTGTATACAGTTGATAGGGGGTTTAAAAGGATCAGGAAATTTCACCCAGGACACAACTAAAATAGTGTCTTCACTCATCCATGCAATTTCACATTCCATAGTCCATTCAAACTACTGTTTATTACTAGTTAAATAAGTTATAGGATACAACTACATCCAGCATAATTGGGAATTACTTGTCGTAGTATCCTGCCGATCCTAATAATCGTCTTACTTCTTTTTTACTTGTCGGTGTAGCCATACTCGTATTGCAGTTATTTTTCAGGGATCCGGTTTCAGCCCTGCCTGAACAATACAACGTAACCTAAGAGTTTTTACTTCTTTTACACCAAATTCACATTTAGATTCTTTAGTAGTCAGTATTATTATTGTTGGAAAAAAAAACAAGATAGTCAATATAGGAGTACATCGTTCTCATACTCTCCTCATCTGGTGAATAAATAAGAATATCATCTAAATAAATAGACAACATTTTACCTCAATTTTTGTTCTGCAAAAATTACATTCAGCATTCTTTGGAAATACGGCAGTGCATTATTAATCCCAATTGGCATACGCTTAAATTGAAACAATCCCATGTTGTATTTATAGCGGTTTTAGGTCCTGCTACTTTTATCTACCCATTACCTGGCCAAGGATCCTGAATTAAGGTCAATGGTGGGAAAAATTTTAGCACCATGCAACTGATCAAAAATGTCCTGTATCCTGGTAAATAGGATAAGCAGCGTAATAGTTACTGCATTCAATTTTCGGTAGTCACCACAGAACGTATAGTACCGGGGCAGGCGGGCCGGTGGGTTCCCGGGGGGGGGGGGCCCCCCCCAGCGTTCTGAAGGGCCCCCACTAACGTAACTGGTGAAGCCCAAGGACTACAACTAGCTTCATTATATCAATCATCTACATCGTATTTATTTTCTTTTTCAACTATATGTCCCTTTACTCAAAAGGTATTCGATAAGGTCTCTGATTATTGGTATGCATTATCGTGGTCAATAATGCATCTCAATTACCTTAATAGTCTTTAAGTTTATCAGTAGAATCAGGAATAGCAAGGGAAATGCTTTTTTCCAATAGTCCTACTTTCTAGAACTATCCTGCAAGTTTTTTCTAACAATTAATTCACGACTCCATGGATGTACCAATCACATAAGGAAACAAATTTATTCCTTTTAACAAATTTCAGCCTCACACATTTCATTATATCTGTGCCAATTAATAATTCAAAGCTAATATTCACTACAAAGAAAGGACATAACAGTATCAATAAAATATAAGTCATACCTTACAGTTGGAATTTAATGACCTGAGATGGATCTCAGCCTACTACCTGGATAAAATGTTTAGATGCTATTCCAATATCCACCAATTTTTGAAAAGCTGTTACATGTATTAGCTTTTTAGCCGCACCTGAGCGACCAGACCCAGTTAATTTTACCTGATTAAAATCAATAGCAATACTCGGACAGTAGCAAGTGCGCTATTCCGTTTCCCGAAGCAGTAGAGTTTATAGTACTACGCATTAATTTTCAACTGTGGACAGTTGTCTCATTAAATGTGGGTTCATTACATAACAGAACAAGGCAAAGTATTACGACTAGCACGCGGTGTCTGATACCGTGTTCTATTTTAGCCGTCGGCGCCTGCGCGTGAGCAGTTGGCTCGCTTTTGCCATTGCCTTCCTCCGCTTTCCCACTGACTGAGTGTTATTTTTAGACTATCAGCTAATTCTAGCTGCGGCGCTACGTTTACGCGCGGCGACTCAAGACGTCTGCTTCCGTGCATAAAATTGCCACCATAAATGCTGGCGCAACGTTTACCGCGTAATTTCTGCACGTGTATCTTTCTCAGAAATAGTTAAGCGTTCTAACACACTTCCTCATGATTTTTAATTCTTGTCTGGAGCGACCTAGAGCCTGACTATCTGCTTCCTTCCTGAACTACCGGAACTACCTCAGCAGGAACCCTTTTCGACAATGTAGAAGAAATAAAATTTAGACTATCTATTGGAGTTAGTCCTTTTTAAATCTGTTAGTCGTGAATTGAAGCACGTCGTGGCTGTCTCAATACAGACCTATCAAGTAGTATGCAAGAGTGAAAGCTTCCTCTAAAGATGTAGGCCTATTGGTTTCCACAGACCACATAGTGTGGTCATCTAATAATGAATCAAGAAACCCTTGATAGTAAATTCAAAGGTGTCAGTCCCCAAGGTAGCGAAGTTTCCATCCCGTACTTGCCTGCAGTTTTTAAACGTTGGCATATGCTGCCCACTGTTTTCAAGACTCCTTCCTGTACCATAAGTCATTACTATACTTTTTAAGTGCGTTTTCTCATCACATTAAACAAAGTTCCTAGCAATTTCCTCTTTTATTTCATCCATGACCTAGCACCTTTAACTGTGGAAAGCATGAATAACACTTCATGGCAGTGTGCCCGTTGCATTTGAAGTGCAAACCGCATTATTCTGAGGGTCAGACTCATAGCAAGAAACCCCAATCCTCTCAATAAGATCTAACCCCACGCTCTCAATGCACCGCTGTCAGTACCGTCCAGCAGAGGCACAGATGTTCCATATGCTTTTATAGAGCTCTTTATCTTGGCGTTCACTGCTCTAGTTCTAAACTAGCTAACCACGTTGTTCTCTGGCGACGTTCTTCTCTTTCATAGGCAATTTCAGCACATTCAGTAACCTCCATAACCCTTCCTCAGTTCTTTTCCCAGTTAGGCTCTCTATGCTATCTGCCATAAACTAGTCCATGCCTTCTAAGTATCACATCAGTCTCTCAAAATTCCCAAATCTACTTGTTCTGTAAACCACAATCCTAATTGTTCAAGAAAAACGTATAAGCACCTCTCTTTATCCGTGTTCTAGGCATTGTGAATGGGTAGGTGTTGTGTGTATACAAGTGTATTGAAATAGAATATATTTAAATAATAGATCAACCCACCACAGCAAATATCTTTAAATACGATATATCAACCTACCTCAAGTCATATCACTCAAATACATTTATCAAACTACCACAAGGCTAATGTATTTTAAATACGATATATCAAACCAGCACAATATATTAACTCACCACAAGTTATTATTTCAAATCCAGTACACAATATATGCAACTTACCACAAGTCAAATATATTTTAATACCGACAAGTTAACCTACCAGAAGTCAAGTATTTTTCACGCTATTGAAATCCTCCTGAGAGCGTGCTATGAGAAGTCTAGTGTGGTTGCGTAAAGCGCGGTAGAAAAACAAAGTCAAGAATTGTATCCAACCGATAGAATTTACGCTGTAACGTAGTAGAAAAGTGAAATGGGAGTCTCTTTTTTTCCGTATATATTAATACGCTCCCAATTTACTCCATGGTTAAAGAAAAAATACCGAAAGTCGTCCGACAATGAAAACAATTCTCCGGTACCACGAGGCTTCAGACAGACGATAAAACTATAATATTTACAGTAAATCTACGTCAAAGACGAGTGTAACCCTTAAGAAAAACACTTTCGTCGGAAATTCGGCGACAAAGGTAAATTTAATCCAATTTATCCTTGTAAAAAGTAAAAGAATAGAGAATCTCTAGAAGAAAAATAAACTATCCACACTAACCAACCCACCAGTCGCAGTATCTTGTCAGTCAGTCTCAAATTTCTTACCTCCAGAAATGTTTAGATATCTTAAAATAGCATAGCAAATTAAATGAAATAAAAATACTACATAATCTATAAATCCCTAAAAAATAATTGTAGTACTACTCCTAAGTCAAAAAGAAACTACACGCGATGGAAGACACACCACGTGCGTTTCAAAGAACCACCGTGCGTTCAAAAATAACAAGTAAGTCAGCTAACAATTAAATACCGAAGTATACACTATAGTATTATAAAACAAATAAAAAAAAATGCTACCGAACCCTACCGAAAAGATATAATAACCCTTATAGTCCAGTACTAACCATTCTCGGTAGGTTTTTCTCACGTCTGGCGCCATTTTGTAAAACGTGCCGGCTGGTGGTGTGGGGGGTGTGAGACAGGTCAAGTAAAATCACTACAGGTAATGAAGGAAACAGAGAGGAAATGAAAGGTAAGAGATGAACACTCCTCAAGTTTATTGTTTATATAGTCCTTACAAGAATCCAAGATGGCTGTGGTCACATGAGTGATCCCTCAATCAACATAAAGCAGTGGTTCAATGACTCACTCCGGTCCAATAGGAATACAATACAGTGGTTCAATGATCATAACAATGCCATGTGGGGGGGAGGGGCAATGTGAGGTACTCTTCCAAAGAGTGTTCTTATCAAACTCGATGACACTCCCTCCAAAGACATGTCAATATACAAGTTCTATACCTAATGAATAATAGTTTACCCAATTCACACATCTCTATATGTCTTGGGTTTTTATAATTTAACATTTATCATTATATAGACAGTTTGTAATTTATTATAGTAACCTCACCTCGGTTCACATGTATTATATCGGACAATTTTACAATCAGTTAAGATAGGTCAGTTTTTTAGTACATGTAGTCTACAAGCAGAAGGTGATTTATCACAAAATACGGTTATATCATTATCATATATATCCATATCATCACAGTCGTCGAACAACTTGTTGTTAATTATATCAGTATTACTTGCAACCATACCAAACTGCAACGGCGGAAAGACATTAACATGGGAATTTAATGTAGTAACATGTTCAACTTCAGAAAGTAATTTCTTAACTGGGTTGAGCCTACCAATATATCCACCCATATTAGTAACTAGACAGTGTTTTGGGTCCATCTTGGACGCCTTGGCAATAACAGTATCACCAGAGTCAGTGTTCTTGTTAACACATGGTGGATATATAATATCCGAGTACTAATAGAGTGACAGCCCTGATCAACGTCTATATTAACAAACACATTGTCTACAACATTAACATGTAACCCAGCAGTATGCAGACTAGAATTAGATAGTTGATAAGGGCTGTGAGAAGAAACATTAATTAAATCAGTGGCTGGGCTAACTTTAGGCTTTTTTGGGTAGGCAACAGCCCTCCCCAACAGTAGATGCACAGTGTTTGCTGATGGTCTGTGAAACATACAGTGGCAAGGCACTCAATGTGGTCAAAAGCAGCAGCTTTGAAGTCAGTGTATCAGACACAGGAGGAAGCTTCCCCGAGGAGCGGGCAGGGGAGTTTGTTGTGTGGACAACACCATGACAACCGCGTCGATCGAACCCAGTCGGAGGCAAATCCAACGCCAGTGGTGTCCGTTGTGCCACCGTACCCAAAGTTACTGAATTCTGATCGTCCTTCTTTAGATTTGCATTTTAATACGTAATTCACTTCGCCGCTCCCGATGAAAGCATTTACATCTACGTATGTCATGTAAACTACGTAGAATATTACCCTCTTTATATGGCGTATGCATAGAAATTGTTATTTTGTAAGTGGAGACACGACCTGGGAAATTTTTGAGCCTGTCGGTTCTTACGGAGATCATAGATGGCGTAAGATGTCGTTTTGGAAAAATCACCGAAAATTGCTACTATTCATGATGGGGGGACAGCGAAGCATTTGTTCAGAGCCAAGATTTTGTACACCATCATCGATAACAGGATAAGTATCCCGATTCACATCAGAACTAACAGGGGAATTCACTAAAGGAGGCGACAACAGTAACTTTAAAGGCCGACATGACACCGACGAAACAACCGCACCGACCTGATTTCCACACTGGCCGACTGGGAGACTTGATGGTAACTGTATGGTGGCGCCATCTGTAGATTTCCGCACGAACCCGAACTTGTCAACATCAGCTACGCGCACTCTCTTCATGGTAGAAGCAGTCCCCGTCCCACTGCAACTCAAACACTCTTCACACGGTCAGATTCACCATGCACGACTTCTGTTGCTCGGAGTTATGTTTGACAATCAATTTCCTCAGTTATGGGAATGCTTACGACGCAGTTTATATGCACAGTATGAGCATACACGGGCAAGGTTATTTATTCCTTTACCATGGTCACCAGCGAACCCGCAAGTAACTCCCTTGTTTCATAACACGCATGGTCTTGCATCAACGCCTTTCCTATAATCAGCCATTGCCGTCCATGTTCCATATTTAATATAGAGTCTATATGTTCCTCAACATGCGAGATCCAAACCACAAACTGCTTCACCTTGGCCCACTTTACTCTTTTTCCTTTCTCTATTCTCCTTTCCTTGGTATATTTTTATTTTTAATAACATATTCATGCGGCAGTAATTTTAAATTCTTAGATTGTCCGGCTTCTTTGCCTGCCAGCAGTAGCTCGCTCATCACCGAGCCTGTGGCACACTGATCATCACAAGCTGAGCGTTACGCGTAATAACAGTAGAAGCAACAACAACATTACCTTTTGCCGTGCGCATGATGGCCTCAGAATTGCACGAGTGGGCCGGACGAATCGGTGAACTCACTGTCGTGCGTACGACCGTTTTTTCCCCTGCGACGTCACCAATTGTTATTTCCGGACCGCCCGGCTTGACCAATAAAACATTGACCATCGCGAACAAGCTCCAGACTCCGAATACCGGCGATTTAGGCTCTTGTGCCTGCGCCATCTTAGTGTCCAACAATAATGCAATTTCCTGCAGAGATACTCCTCCTTGTTTTGATATTGAAGGCAAAGGGGGGCCCATCCTCCAGGTCCGCCATATGTAATCTTGTCGATGAAGCAGAATGACTATTGCCATATTGGTAATCGACACAACCTGAAACATCCGATATATCCATCGACCGTAACAATGGCTCGGAACACTTCCCGATCACGCTCCTGACTGCAAAGCCTTAGGCAGGATGACACTAGGCACAAATTTCTTATTCAACTCAGTGATCCGTCGACGACGGTGGCCAGGTAAGGACTGGACAAGCCTTTGAATCTACTACCGGAAGTTAACTTTGTACATAGCGACGCGCTACGAGCTGTCTCTATGGTATTCATAATATCAAGCCCGTAGTCAGGGTTTTTGAATTATGCATGTTTCCGGCAACATGGACAATGACACAAACCCGAAAATATTCATTTTCTGCGACTCTTGATTTATGAAGTCTGTATTTAGTAATGTGCTCCCGACAAACTGATATCCCCACCTATATTTTATTTAACAATATGGACTAGACTAGACTACATTATCTCTCAAATTGTATGTTGTTGTAATTTCTGCTAACCGATTAATATCAGGTACAACGTGTACCACGGCAGGACCTTGGTCGATGGTGTCGGTGGGGGTGAGGGTGGTTTTAGTTATGGGCGGCAGAATAACATGAGAAACTTTGTGATTCTTATCTGACCCGATTTGCTTGATCACATTTCTTTCCTAATCGAGCCATGTTTTCCTAATCGAGCCCTGTTTTCCGAGTACACCTGATAGCTGCAATTAACAAATAAAGTTGCAACAGATAAGCAATCTACCATGCATCCTCCATGTATCATGTCATTGTAAAGACAATCAAATACACCCTTTACTCTTAACATAAAATCAAAATAACAACTGAAACTTGCATGTAAGTAACCTGAAACCATCAGTATCTCTCATCAAAATCATTAGTAAAAAATTAGCTTACTTTTCCTCATTAGCTATTGGTCATCACTTTTTCATATCACAGACAGGAGACCACTTTCAGTACTGAAGGAATTGAATGCATATCTAGAATCTACCGTCAAATTATTGTAAACATACCTTGCAGAGAGTTAAAATAAAAGAATTGATTGAATTGAATATGTGCAACGATTCTCCTTTAGTAGCATTCGTCCAAATAAAACAAACTATATTTAACGCGCAGTGCATTTAACGCGCAGTGCAAAACATTAGCTTCAATAATTTGAATGTTGTATGGCGAAGTGCCTACTTAAACATTAGATTTGACAGAGTTGCTCCAAATTTCTAGATAATTAATCTAAATCAAAGTATATATGTTCAGATTATATCAGATTATATCAGCCCAGCACAGCTCGCCGGTCCCCGGACCCCCCCCCCCCCACACACCCTCCCCCCTCGAATTAAATGCGCCGGTGCCCGGCTTGCCCGGTGTGGCAATTGAGACCGTCCGCCATTACGCCGAGGAACGGCAACACTAAAAAGCAACACTAAAAAGCATTTTCCATGGACTTGAGCATTCTCCCTACCGAAAAGTGACAAATCTCTAAAACCTCAGCATCTCGAAACAAATCGGTTGGTACACATCCGTACCCAAAACATTCTATTCAATTTATAAGGTTACTGATGATGCGCACCGAAAAATTTATCGAACGGCGGAAACTGCGACACCGGGCGTTTCGCCGGTTGGTCCTTACACAATAATCTTTTATTGTTAATTTAGGTCATCCCACCAGGACAGCGTGGCTGACGGGCTTCTGATTGGTCGATTTGAATGGTCCTTTGTTTAACAGGACTGATATATATCTTGTGGGGCACTAGACACGATGTAGTGCTGCCTCTGTCGCCATCGCAATCACAATGCATCGTATTAACAACATTGGTTGGAGATCGAATCCCCGACCAACCGAACTAGTACGCCATACAAGGATTGTCAATGGGAGGGAAACCAGTTACTATCGTCGTGAACCTATTCGTACTAGGGGCACAATTGCAGAGAGAATCGTTCAAGCCCAAGCTCAAGCCCGTGCTCAAGCTCAAGCCCGTGCTCAAGCTCAAGCCCGAATTCTAGCTCCACTTGAGGCTCCAGCACCAGCTCCAGCTCCAGCTCCTGCAGCTGCACCTGCACCAGCTGAAGTCTCACTGGCGGCATTGTCACCAGTGGTTCACCTGCACCTGCACTGCACCTGCAACTGCAACCTGAACCTGAACCTGAACCTGAACCGGTAATAACCTGAACCTGAACCTGAACCCCCACGTGAACCTCCAAGTCCAAAAACCGATTGATGAAGGTATTTACTTTTATACACGCATGTTATGTTTCGAAATTGTCAATGCTATGTCTAGTTGGTATGTGTGAATACTGCCGATCACCGTGAATGTGTTCGGCAAGGATGATAACGCTAGCTTTGTAGTATGTGTTACGTTTCAGGTGGCCAAAAGGATGGATTTCTAGCTACAATTTAAGTCTTGTTTGCATGCCCTAGAGCACATATTTATCTACGTCCTCATTTTTTTACTGTTTCAATTTTGACCAGTATTAGTTTCAAAAGTTTAAGATTGGCCAAGGCCAGTGACAATGCATTGAGTTTGCCGTTACGCGCAGTGCAAAACGTCTATTTTTTTATTGAAAATGTGTACCAAGCGGTTTGTCTCGTGTGTGGTGGGTGTGGTTTTAATATTTTGCACGGCCATTGACAATGCATTGATTTTCCGGGTACGCGCAGTTCAAAACGTTTATTTTATTAAAAATGGCACAACCCTAACCTTATGAATTTAATATAATCTAATCGTTGGATCTGTTATCTATATCTGTATCAAGCGGTTTGTCTCTTAAGTGGTGTGGTTTTAGCGATTTTTTCCACATATTCTGTATGAAGATTGGCCAAGGCATTGACAATGCATTGAGTTTCACATTATGATGCGTCATGCCAAAACTTTTAATTAATTAAAAATAATCCGTTGAATATGTTTTCTATATGTGTTCCAAGCGGTTTGTCTTCTTAAAGTGGTGTGTTTGAAGATATTTTGGGCAACGGCCATCCATTGACAAATTGCATTTCTCCGTACGCGCAGTGCAAAACCGTTTATTTTAAATATCAAATATTCGCTTAATTGAATCTGATTTTATATATGTGTATATTCCAAAGTGCTTTGTAACCAAACTGTTGTAGCTGATATGCCGCCATTTTCATCGCGCACAATAACGCCAAATCTGGTGTTTAGCTCTATTCAAATAATGTTAAAGTTGCACAGTCCGATGGTCTTGAGTTTGAGTGACATCGCTACCTTTTGAGATAGCTATTTATGAATAAAAAATGTGAAAAATAATAGATTTATACGGAATAGGATTTGGTTTTTCCTTTTCTATTTAATTTTGAATAAAAACTGACATTTTCAATGCACGTCTCAGCAAAACATCAATGGCCGTAACGCCTTGCTTTGCTCCACCGGGGCGGCCGTTTTTCCAGCGCATGCGCAGTCGGAACCGTGAGTAGTCTATTAAATCAGCAGAGTTGTCATGTTTTATCAATCGAAATCTGACGATGAGTTTCAATCAATGACTAGGTATATTAGGTATATTATAATTTACTCATACCATTGAAAAGAGCCAAAGCAATGCTTTTAAATGATCGAATGATCATGCATATTGGTCTAGTTAGACTAGTATTAAGAAAGTTATGATTTTTTAAATATTTAAAATCGCATGGTTTTTTTTCCTGTAATAAGCGAGTTCAGCATTGTCTGTGCGCATGTGTGGGTCCGACTTCCGTTCGGCGCCGTAGGTATAAACAAAGCCACGTTTTGCACTGATTATATTAAATTGATAATGTTAGGGTTCAGGATTTCGATTAATTTTGAATAAAATTTAACGTTTCACACTGCGCTTGACCAAGCTAACACAATGGCATTGAGCCAATCAACCCACAAAGGTAGCGGGTAAATAATAAAACAGATGTAAAGAATAAATGTTGCTTCTTAGATTGTTAAATTAGGCTCTCAATTCTTTGAACCGTTTTTTCGCCACCTTAAGCATGTCCGACATATAGGAGCATGGTAATATTGGGTATATAGTGAGATTCTCTACGATGTCGCCTGCCGACTGCGCCCACAGTTGGGAACTTCCGGGGTGCCCATGCATCAACTGTCTCTTGCAGTACCAATGTTCCACGGTTACTCGCATGATGCTGGTTGTCAGGGATATACTCCACCTCCGCCCTGATAACTATTGGCCTCTTTCCTCCACTGCCGCCCCGGCTAACTTATCTCCACCGTTATACGTTTGAAATTGTTCATTTATAACTTATATTCACATCGTTATACGGTTGAAATTGTTCATTTATAACTTAGATTCAATTCTATAAGGTAGAAATTACCGATAGGCGTTCTTCCTTTATAACTTATATTCACTTCTTTATGCGGTTGAAATTGTTCCATTCTTTTTTCCACATGTTCTGTTCTCGCCAACCATAGTAGATTCAATATAATCCACGCCTGCTGCCCGATTTCCGGATGGCCGATGGGGAGAACATCGAATGCTTCTGGTCAACCCTGGGACGAATAGCGTACATCACCTGTGAGATGTCGGCAACCCACCGACAGGACCTACTGGTCGTGGCGTTGCTGCACATGAGCAGGAAATCCATCGCTCAAGCGCCTAGTACTATGAGTCGGCGTCTGCGCTCTGCTACACGGCAGGCTGAAACAGCACGGGCTGATATCGCCAGACTGTGTGCCACAGAAAAGGGTAACTATATAAACGTTTTCTCAAGTGCTTACCCGGTTCAGTGTTTGATTTTAGGTTCAACCCAGTTACACTACCGATGTAACTGAGTTTCATTAAACTAATCGACTGAATATGTGTGAAGCATTTGTAATTTATGCACTTTCTTTATATTAACGTTTCCACAAGTGAATACCCGGTCCTGTGTTTGAATATAGGTTAAACCCATTTTTATTATGGTTTAATTACTTACGCCAGTTACCACGTTACATCACAACATGTTATAGAATGTTTCAGTGGACGAGAGCCTTAAACTCCGGCCACCATTGACTTATGGGCTGGGGGCTTTCAAGAATCGTACGGTGGAGGACCCGTAGGGTGCGTCAACCAACTCTAACAGCTTGGGAGAAGTATGCGCGGACTGAACAACTACTTACTCTCCCTGGGACGCCATCGGGTGGATGAGCCGTGCTGGCCTGCAGACATCCAGCTGAACTAGGGAACTAGCCACGTGAGTAACCACGTTATGAAAATCCCTCTTTACAACATACCTAAAAGAAATCAAGTTTTGTTTTGGTAAGCACCTTCTACTGCTTGTTGAGCAATTGATATGAGCATTAATAACATATAATCAACTTTTACAAGGATTTAAATCACTATAAATACTCTATAGTCCACTGAATTAAAAAGCGACGAGATTCTACACTGTACATTAGCCACTGTTTTATTAGCAGCACTTATAACGAACAATATAATCAAGTTCCCTCTTTAAAACTATAACTAAAATATAATTACTATAAATACAATATAATCAAGTTTTACAAGGATTTAAACATCGACGACGAGCACCACTTAAACAATTTAAGATCACTCTGAATACAATATAATTACTAATTAATACAATATAATATAATCAAGTTTTACAAGGATTTTAATCACTATAAATACAATAGAATTACTATTAATAACATATAATCAAGTAGGTTTTGTTTTAGCACCTTCTACTGCTTGTTGAGCAATTGATATGAGCATTAATAACATATAATCAACTTTTACAAGGATTTAAATCACTATTATATAAGTCCACTGAATTAAAAAGCGACGAGATTCAACGCTGTACATTATGCCATGTTTATTAGCAGCAATTATTAACGTACATACAATCTTTGGCAGGAGTGAAGCTGTATTGGATCGTCGTGAACAATCGTTAAAGGTGCGCCGTCGATGGAGAGAAGGCAGTGCTCTGCTGATGGGTCACCTTTGACGGTCACGCATCAAGTTGTCTGCTGCCACCCGAATGCGGATGCATCAGCAGTCGATGGAACGCCGCCATCTAACACTGTTGAAGAGAACTGCGCATGGAAATAATACCAATGAATTTATGTAAATTTGTGTATTAATTGTATATAGTGTGTGTTTGTTGATTTCGGTGTATGTTTATTGTTAGCAGTAGACGGTGAGCATTAGATGTTGAGCAGTAGATGGTCTAACTCATGGTGCGTCTTAAACCTTCTACTGCTCACTGTCTAATGCTCACCTTCTACTGCTTGTGGCGCAAATAAATGTACCAGTATGCTGTGAAGTATGAAAAGTGATGTGGAGTAATATTGTTGATTTCGTGTATAGCCAAATGAGCTACCAGTGTATGAATGGATTAATGAATAAATGAAATTATATTAGATAGTTAATGATATTATGTGGTAAATTTGTGAATGGATCCCAAATACCAATGTATGTGTGTAAATTTGTGTATTAATTGTATATAGTGTGTGTTTGTTGATTTCGGTGTATGTTTATTGTTAGCAGTAGACGGTGAGCATTAGATGGTGAGCAGTAGATGGTCTAACTCATGGTGCGTCTTAAACCTTCTACTGCTCACTGTCTAATGCTCACCTTCTACTGCTTGCGGCGCAAATAAATGTACCAGTATGATGTGAAGTATGAAAAGTGATGTGGAGTAATATTGTTGATTTCGGTGTATGAGCAAATGAGCGTACCAGTGTATGACTGGATGAATGAATTAATGAAATTATATTAGATTAGTTAATGAAATTATGTGGGTAAATTTGTGAATGGATCAAATACCAATGAATGTATGTAAATTTGTGTATTAATTGTATATAGTGTGTGTTTGTTGATTTTGGTGTATGTTTATTGTTAGCAGTAGACGGTGAGCATTAGATGTTGAGCAGTAGATGGTCTAACTCATGGTGCGTCTTAAACCTTCTACTGCTCACTGTCTAATGCTCACCTTCTACTGCTTGTGGCGCAAATAAATGTACCAGTATGCTGTGAAGTATGAAAAGTGATGTGGAGTAATATTGTTGATTTCGGTGTATGAGCAAATGAGCGTACCAGTGTATGAATGGATGAATGAATTAATGAAATTATATTAGATTAGATTGGGTAAATTTGTGAATGGATCAAATACCAATGAATTTATGTAAATTTGTGTATTAATTGTATATAGTGTGTGTTTGTTGATTTCGGTGTATGTTTATTGTTAGCAGTAGACGGTGAGCATTAGATGGTGAGCAGTAGATGGTCTAACTCATGGTGCGTCTTAAACCTTCTACTGCTCACTGTCTAACGCTCACCTTCTACTGCTTGTGGCGCAAATAAATAAATGTACCAGTATGATGTTTATTGTTAGCAGTAGACGGTGAGCAATTTCTATTTGGTTAATGTATGAAGTGGCGTCTTAATCACAGTGTGGTAATGAGCAAGAGTGTCTGTTATTTATATGTATTATTTGTATATAGTGTGTGTGATTATGAATACCAATGAACTACCAATGAACTTATTACATTTTTTGTGTAATATTGTTGATTTTGGTGTATGTTAGCAGTAGACGGTGAGCATTAGATTTTGAGCAGTAGATGGTGTAACTCAGGTTGCGTTTTACACCTTCTACTGCTCACCGTCTAATGCTCACCTTCGACTGCTTGTGTGTAAATATGTGTATTGTTAGCAGTAGACGGTGAGCAATTTCTATTTGGTTAATGTATGAAGTGGCGTCTTAATCACAGTGTGGTAATGAGCAAGAGTGTCTGTTATTTATATGTATTATTTGTATATAGTGTGTGTGATTATGAATACCAATGAACTACCAATGAACTTATTACATTTTTTGTGTAATATTGTTGATTTCGGTGTATGTTTGCAGTAGACGGTGAGCATTAGATTTTGAGCAGTAGATGGTGTAACTCAGGTTGCGTTTTACACCTTCTACTGCTCACTGTCTAATGCTCACCTTCTACTGCTTGTCTGTAAATATGTGTATATATGAATTATCAATTCTAAATTACAGAGGTGTATAAATGAATTCTATATTACAGATGTGTATATATGAATTAAATATATATTTCGGTGAGCAAAAGCCTTCTGTACCAAATCTCGGTGATATCTGTGCACAAGAGACTGAGCAAACGGCGACAGGTATATTTCCCCACAAAACTGGACATTTTTAGGACATTTCACATGCCACTTGCTTTATAAACAGTAGTAATAATAATTTGAAACCTCATTGCTATGATTTTGTCTTATTTGTGAATATTAATGAGAAAAGCAAGAAAATATTGATCTAAAATATCTCCCACATTATTGGGCTAAATGATGAAATCTAAATAGTGACAGGGTTCTTTGAAATATGCATTTCTAGTAGACTACCTCAAGTGGTACAGTTTCTGAGAACGACCCATATCTGAATTATATGTGTATATATGAATTCTAAATTACAGATGTGTATATATGAATTAAATATATATTTCGTTGAGCAAAAGCCTTCTGTACCAAATCTCTGTGTCCAAGAAATATTCTAAATAACAAAATAATTGTATACTATAAATATGTCTATGAAGTGTATCTATGGACTGTTGTAAATTAAAACATTATTGTATACTAGATTTTGTTCTCGTAGTGTTTAACTATTGCACTTATGCAAAAGGGAAGCCAGATTATGTAATAAGCCAATATGCTTGCTCAACATTGTATTAAATATGTATATGAAGTGTATCTACGAACTGTTGTAAATTAAAACATTATTGTATACCAGATTTTGTTCTCGTAGTGTATTTTGTAGTTAATGCCAGATTATGTACTAAGCCAATATGCTTGCTCAACATTGTATTATATATTTAGTCATTATTACAATAACAATAAGTTATATCCCCCCAAGTATTTTGTAGTAAACTATAGCGGGAACCGTAATGTAGTCTAAACGGTGTGTTGTATTTCTGCATGATAGAAAATGCAAACAAAGGAGTAGTGACAGCAAACTTATTTTTTATTGCAATATATATATACAATTATATATATTACATATATTACAAATAATTCTGTAGATTTAATGTACAAAATAATGTACAAATATATAGATAAATATATTACATCTATTACAAATGTACAAATATATAGATATATACAATATATATATTATTTAGATTTATTGTACAAAATAATGTACAAATATATAGATAAATAACAAATGTTACATTAAAAGTACAAATAATGTACATATATTACATATATATAGATATATACAATATAGATATTATTTACAAAAAATAGATATATAAATTACAAATGTAAATTACAATTAGATTCAGGGGGGAGCACCGCGCTTCTCCCCCTTACTTGTCCCCATGTAGTCGCGCAGCGATGACTGCTTGAATGCCTTTCTCGGTGGCGAAGGAGATCCACAATCCTCAGCTGTGCTCATAGCAAACGAGGAGGAAGGTTGACTACAACCAAGTAGCACACCATCCTCATTCTCGATGGCTATGGGCACAACAGCCATTTCCCAACTGCTGTCATTCTCCACCAAGGGCGCAGCTACAGTTGGGAGAACTGCAGCTTCGCCATCGGTAGAGCTTGACTGGCACGGAATTATGGGAGATACCTGGACAGGTCGGTGGGGACTCTCAGCACAGGTATCAAAAGGAGCACTCACAGGGGCCTTCACGATCCGAATGTCAGCCGCCATGATGGCGAGGAAGTACTCCTTTCGTAGGGCATTCAGGTTGACAATTGGACCAGGAAGACCCACTATGACTGCCCCTAATTTAGCAAGGGCCTCTGGTAGGACCCTGCCAACATTGAAGCCTGCGGGACGTCGACCAAGAAAGGCTTCTGAAAACAAACAAAAATTACACGGTTAGTTAGTAATGGCTTGGAAGAACATCATACATATATTGGCAGTGGGTGCTGAAAACAAAATATTAACAGGTTAGTAAGTAAGGCTGGGAAGAATGAGGATTTAACTAATAACTATTGCCCAATAACATAAGAAACATGCAATGGACAATTTCTTTTTAGATTTACCGGTATTTAACAAAAATAAATTGTGATCTAGAATATTATAATTTTGGGAATGGATTTCGTAATGGTGATATCAAAATAGGACAGGCATTTATACTCATAACAATTATCAAGTGTTCGATCGTACCCAGAGCATCCTGCAGTTTCGTAAGATAGGTGGCGCGCATCCTATCCTTGGCGCTCGTCGGATAGGATGCGGCGGCAGCAGCAGGGGAAGCGGCGGCAGCAGCAGGGGAAGCGGCGGCAGCAGCAGGGGCAGCCGGAACGTCCTCTGCCTGCTCCGGGTTCCTTACTAAGGGTTAGATTTTCACAAACAAGTCGTAAGTCATGTGTGTGTGGGCGTGTGTGTGTGGGCGTGGGCGTGGGCGTGGGCGTGGGCGTGGGCGTGGGCGTGTACCTCATACCTCTTAATTTCTCATATTGACACGTGGCAATTTGTGTTTTTTGCCATTTTGAATGGCCAATAGCTCGAGAAATAATTGTCATGACTCTGGAAAAAAATAGACTTGATATATGCATATAGATAACACAGAGTGCTGAAAGACAAGTTCATCTGGCCATTATATTTGGAATTATTGATATCTGAAATGTGGGTTTCATGCAAATTGCCAAAATAGCTGTTTTGTGGATCATTGGCATTCAGCTAAAACTTACCATCGTGACAATCGAACCCTTCCCGGAAGAGCGCCCAGTTTTTTTAATAAAACTGCGCAGCAGTCGTCCCGGAACAGATGTCCACGGTGCCCCGCGGAGATTTAATATATAGCAACATATCGACCTCACCGTCTGTGTTGAGGTCGGACAGAAGGTTGGCCTGAATCAATACCGCAAATAATGTAGGTTCTTTTAACAAGGCTAGATAACATAGGCTATTACTAACAACCAAAATTGCAGAAGGCTGACCCAAGCAGACACAGGTAAACACACCTGGGCAAAGGAACAGATCAAGACAGCACCACAGCTGTCCAGCGTTGAAAACAAGCACCCTGACAAATTGACATATAAAACAATGCTGACAGAATAGTATCTGGGTCAACATTAGGTACATATAACAGCCCCAAGGAAGATTATGAATTATTATGGTAGACTAATATTCCGGCTTGCAGAGACAGTGTGAAGACATTTTACATTCGGTAGATGTAACAGACACAAGGAATATTAGGGAATATTATCGTAGACTAATATACCTCCTTGCACAGACGGTGGTAACTGGCATTCACCGCGGCAACTCACTCCTCACGGGTCATTTGCTCAGGACACATCTGAGCGAGCTGCCGGGCATCGTCGCTGTAGGTGTTGCGCTCCGCGGGGAGAAGCGCTCTCCACCCAGCCAGCCAAGCAGTCTGCTTTTCGGCGAAGGTGCCGGGGGCTGAAATATTTACGAATTACATTCAATTAATGTTTGATTGTATCTGTTTTAAGTCCATGTCTACATGTAACGATATTCCAGTGTCTACCAAGTGTGTAAGGCATATCATATCAATGACAACATAACTTGACTAGTTAGAAAAACAATCGACTAAATATCGAAATACTTTGTAACGCTAAACCATTAAAATCATGCCAGGACATTACCCGTCAGTACCGTGGCGTGTAACTAGTTACGCAACTATTATTCGAGCAGAGTGTAGGTTAGTCTTTTGTGAAAGAGTATAAAGACGGTGCTGTCAACCGATTTTTTGATTGACAAACCTACATTGTACATTGCCATATAATAGTTTCAGATAATTACAGCTAAAGAATATTATTTCGGCCAACGTTGATATGGAATCTATAGAATTTACCGGACTGGGTGGAGCGCTTGTACAGGTCGAACCCCTTTGTGCGCTTCGCCTGCTGCACCGAAACGCGCACCTTTTGGCGAAGGCTGTCGGGGTCCGCGACGGCAGAAGCGGCTGGAGCGCACCGCTCCTGCACATTCCGGCGCATATTGCTGATGCGCACCTAAAGGGAATGCGAAATGCAAGAATGGGCGAAATAGGCGAAATAGGTTTGAGAGATGTATTTGGTTCAGAGGATTGTGCACGGGAAAATAAAGTCTAACCGGAAACAGGCTCAGATCACGTTCCAGCGCTCCTGGTAGGTGGGGGCCACTGGGGGTCGGGTCACTTACTAGTTACATAACTAATTTCTGAAGGGGGGTAAGATGATTAATTGATTCTAACCTTTACTGCCCGCAACGACATGTTGGCAGCCTCGGCAGCCCGCAGCAGTTCCGGCTCGAAGGGCTTGGAGGTGCTCACAAGCCCCTCGTCGAAAAACTGCTGCAGGATAGCCCGCTGCTCAGCTGTGGTGGAAACCACTGTCTGCAAAACCAAAACCAAACAAACCTAAATAATGATTATTAAACCGACAGATTAAACATAAAGATTTAGACACACCCACAACCTACCTACTGGAGGCGAACTAGATGAGGCGACTCAACCCTAATCCGCCTCAGCATCGGGTTCAGCCACAGAAATACACAGACATGCACACACCCAACATACACAGACACATACACCCGAACTGACTTTACAGAGAGAGAGACACACACACAGACACATAGACAGCCGCACACAGACAGAGGCAGACACACACATACATGCTCACACATACATACACACACATACATACACAGACAGACATCCACAATGCTAAGACTATGGGGAGGATTTATTTTTGTAAAATAAATTTTAAAACTTTCATCGAATCGATTAAAAATATCTTAATGCGCGATTGAAGAGGAAGATCGGAGGTATTTAATTAAACCTAAGAGCAATTTTCTCTGAAAGTATTAAAAACAGAGATAATAGTGAAAGTTGGGATATTCTGAGTGTCAGTGCCAGTGTTAGCCTTACCAGATCATGGTCCCAGAAAAAGTGAAATATCTCTAAAACCACACAAGTTAGAAAAACCCCGCTTGGCATATAGAGAGGAGAAATCATGCAAAAATAGTGGAAATATCATGAAAGGTCACACAGTCGAATTACAGGACAAAAAAAACATTAATTTTAAAATAAATAAAAAATCATAACTTTCTTAATAATAGACCAATATGCATGATCTTTGTGTTATTTAAAAGCATTTGTTTGGCTCTTTACAATGGTATGATTATCATTTCTATATGGTAAATTTAATGGGCCTATGGCACTAATCCGTTCCACAACACGTGGTCACTGCGAGCTGACCATCTGGGTCATAGCCACAGCTTGTCGAAATTATTTTTGGTTCTTTCAGCTCAGATTACTTCAAAACTAATCATCTTTAATCAAAATCACTCCAGACTAATGATTAGAAATTTGACGGTCAAATACAGAATCCTACAACACAAAAACCGGATATATGTCAAATTCTCACACGTTTCGATTCGGAAGACATCGTTGGAGATTTGGAGATTTTCGTTGGTGATAGGTGAGGTGTGTGTGGTGCGCGAGTGTGAGAGTGTGTGAGTAGATTTGAGCTGGTGGGTGTGCGAGCAGTGCGGTGAGGCGAGGCATGGTCAAGAGGTCAATCGGTCAATCGGTCAATCGGTCAAGCGGTCAGACACCTAGTGGTAACAAAATGAAGTATGTTTCATGCAGGTGGTGCCATCGGGCGTGAAGATTTGCAACTAGAAAAGAAGACGACCGTCTGACCTCTGTTGTCTGGTGCTGCCACCTGGAGATATTAGGTTAGAACCCTGAAGATCAATGATGGCACCACCTAGTGCCTATGGCGGGAAGCAGATGTACAGCCGCAAACAAACCTTAAGGTAAACCATGGTTGTTACGGCATAACTACATCCAGTAGAAGAAAAGTCGATGCAGATCTATTCCTTGATTTCCACACAGCAAAAAATAAATTCGGGATTTTGTTGCGTCCCATATATAAATGTTGTATTGTCACAACTCTATCAATGCGTTCGAAGGTTATCGTCAGTAGCGTAAGGCAACGTGGTGAACTATAGAAATAATTAAATAAATAAATACATAAATAAATGCATAAATTAATAAATGCCGGTAACTACTGTTGTCACTCTGCTGCAATGACACCTATGCAGCCTCCGCCAATCGGTCCCGCCTCTTTTGATAGCTTTGGACGAATATGGGGGTTTATGTAGACTCAGTCTTTTCATATGTCAGGCTTTGGACAAACATGGGGCTTTATGTAGGCTCAGTCTTTACATAGGTCAACCTTGGACGAACGTGGGGGTTTATGTAGACTCAGTCTTTTCATATGTCAGGCTTTGGACAAACATGGGGCTATATGTAGGCTCAGTCTTTACATAGGTCAACCTTGGACGAACGTGGGGGTCCGGCCCCTCCTGACAAGAACAACAGATATTCACGGAAAAACGGCAAAGAATGCCCTTAGGCCGAGTGAGCCACATAAAAAATACGTTTCAGACGACGACTGAGTCGTACGCGAAAAAGGCAGCGAGTCACTCGTTGCCCATTCTTCGGGAGACTCAGAAGGGGGTATGACCGCGGGTTGGGTGTTTAAAAGCACAACATGCGCATATATGCAGGAATTTATCAGTGCCCTCCCCATGATCGGCACTATAACCACAAGCACCTCCTTTGTTCCATATGAGGCACGGTCGAGCGTCAACTCCTTTCTTATATTCAGTATAAGCACTCACTTGGCCATGTTTCGCCACATACGAGTCAACCCGCCTACCCAGGCCACATACATATTGTCTAATCTCTATTATTTTCCCCTGATCATTCCACCCGTCAGACAACCTTTTATCAGAGATCATAGAGAAAATCTTCTCACTGTTCGTCAAACAAGTTTTCCATGTGTAATTCTGGACCATATCAAGGATACTGTCAATATGTCCCTCAAGATGCGGAATCCATGCATCAGGCACATCGCCCCGTTTCATCACGCGCCGAAACACAGCCAGGTACTCAAACCAGTGCGCCTCACCTTGAGCTACCTTCCCTTTCTTTTCATTTCTAACCACATACTTGTGGGGCAACAATGACAACTTGCCCGAACGTTTAGCCTTTTTCCCAGCAATCCTAATCAGATCACGCATCATTGACTAATCACTATCAGACCCATCACAGTCAAACGGAATACAGTTATGCGCGCGCTTATGCACGATATCATTACCAGAAGAAATTTGTACCATACCTCTGGCTGTATGCAGCATGGAACGTAGTCCGCACGAGCCTGCCGAGCGTGCAGGAGACACATTAGTTGTGTTCATAGCCGTTACACTATCCACATCCATGACGTCATCATGACCTAATGACCTACTGCCATGTCGCTTGATGACTGACCCACATTCGACATGGCTGCAATTTCTAGCGAAGCAAGACGATCCAATAAAGGTTGTTGTGTTGTCGCCAACTTCGAATTCACCTCGCGCCTCGCGCGAGACGTCGCCCATGGGAGCGAGCGAGCGTCCACCCACGTTGCCCGCCCGGCCCCCCATTGACTCCATCCTGCCTCATGGCCGTTGCCGCCCACCTCGCCAGCGCCGGGCCCTCGGGTGTCGTCCCTCGGGCCGCCCTCCTCCTCGGGTACTACGGGATGCTCCAGCAATCCAGCCTCCTCTCCCCGGGCCCCGAGGTCTGGGGCGGCCCGCACACCATCACCTGGGCCGATGTCGCGCCCACCCCCGGGGGCCTCCGAGTGACCCTCCGGACATCCAAGACCATCTCCCTACCCTCGAGGGTGGTCGCCCTCTTCATTTCCGCCTCGCCAGGCCGGCCGGGCCTTACGCCCTGTTGCCACCTGGGCGGCCTCCGTGGCCCTAGTTCCCACCGCCGATGTTGACCCGGCCTTCATCCTGCCCATTGGCTGCCCACTCGACCCTCGGACCCTGACCTCCATCCTCCGAGGATCCCTAAAGGCCCTCGGGGTGCCCGCCCCAGACGGTTACACCCTCCACAGCCTCCGCCGGGGCGCGGCCCAGGCGTGCCAGAGGGCGGGAGTCCCCCTCACTGACATAATGGCCCAGGGGACCTGGACCTCGGATGCAGTCCATGCCTACATCCCCCGCCTCGCCGCCTCGGGCGCCCCTCGAGCCCTCGCCTCCGTATTGGTGGAGGGCTCTCCGGGGCGCCTCCATTCCCATGACAATTGACACTCGCTTCCGAACTCTACCCAGTGACTCTGTGCATATCTCCTATTACATATCGATTCATTATATTGCCTTTACCTACTATACCTTAAGATATTATATCGCTATTCACTCTTATATTATATCCATTGATTGACTTATATTGACTCTCACACTTTATATTATATCCTATGCACTCCTCTGTTGAATAAAGTGTGGATATTCCAACTCCTGCCTTCCTCTCCTCCCTCGCCACGTATTAGAATAGTATTGCTATTTTCCATATAAAGCATCTGCAATGGAATATTTGTCTCCCCTCCCTCACCACAAGGAGGGAGTATATTAAAAACTGTAACCTATGGTTCTTGATGCATAGTTGCGACTCCTGAAGCATGAAAACCTCTATGGGAAATCAAATGCCTTCATGAAGTAAAACGTTTACCACAGTCTGTACAAGTAATATTATTATTATTCCTTGAAAGTTTCTTTATTTAACTCGTTTCATTATCATCTCTCCTGAAATGTGAAAAAAAGAAGATGATGCTTTGGGAGTAGAAATATAATTTTGATGATGGAATCGCATGTCTATTAAGAATTCAACTATTCTCCAAAATTTCTGAACATAGAGAACATCAAATTAATATGACTCAATAATTCCCCCATGTGAGAAAAAAACTGATTTCACATTCGCCACACTTGAAAGTGGTGGAATTAGCAACATCAGTTTGAACAGAAGGAAGAAGAATCAGAAGAGCGAGTGAGAGAGATAGAGAAAGAAAGAGAGTAGGAAAGAGAGAAAGAAAGTAGGACAATCATTCATTCATTCATTTTTAACCATTTTAATTCTATTGAATATTGTATCAAAGTAATTAATTAAATCTTTAGAATATCTGTCTAATGAATATATATATAAATAAAAAGTTAGTGAACATACCTGTTGCTTGTCCATTGGAATCTTTCATATATTATTATTATTGACAAACTTACCTAGTATTTTAGAGGGAGAGTGCTGCTAGGAAGAAAAACAACTTTCAAACTGGAGGAGAATGCTTAGCCGTGTGTTAACAAACTCTTATCTATGGAATGTACAATAAGAAGTTTGTTGTAAAAAGATCATCTTCACATGGTATGAGAGCAACAATATAAGTTATAACATCATGTAGTCTAAATTAAATAGTGACTCAAAATAGCATATTCATAGAATCGATGTTAAAGAAATAGTTTTTCAAATATACATATCAATATATATCACATGTTAACTAACCAAGGGTTTTTCAGGTTGTTTTTTTGTTTTGTATGGATGCCTCCAACTTGCAACATTACATATTACAAAACACAAACCATTATTAGGGAGGTGGTTGGCTTGGGAGTTAGAATATGGTTACAATGGTATTTTTGGGACTCAAATAAATGGATTGATGAGGTTTTAAATAAAGATTCAAGCAAATCAGGATGTAAAACTCAAACAAACAAACAAGAAAATGCCTTAACTTATTTTAAGTTAGGTTATAATTTGAGGTTTATTTTTTTAGTATCGCATGCAACTGCAAACACTCAAATAATGACTCAAAATAGCATGTTCATGGAAACAATGTTCAATAAATAGTTTTACAGATATATACACAAAATACATTGCATAGCATTTCATAATGAAGAATTCATTATATTTATTATCTATGCTATGGGTTTTTGTTTTGTTGTGTATGGATGCTTCCAACTTGCAACATTACATATCACAAAACACAAACCATTATTAGGGAGGTGGTCAGTTTAGGGAGTTAGAATATCATTACAATGGTATTTTTGGGACTCAAATAAATGGATTGATGAGGTTTTAAATAAAGATTCAAGCAAATCAGGATGTAAGACTCCAACAAACAAACAAGAAAATACCTTAACTTATTTTAAGTTAGGTTATTATTATTTGAGGTTTATTTATTGTAGTATCGGATGCAACTGCAAACACTCAAATAATTACTCAAAATAGCATGTTCATGGAAACAATGTTCAAGAAATAGTTTTACAGATATACGCGCAAAATACCTTGTATAACATTTCCTCATGAAGTATTCATTATTATTATTATTTATACTAAAGTTAAAATGAAATCCGAGAAAACAATCCAATGTTGTTCGAATCATCGACATCACCAATCCGCCATAAAAGATCAAATGAGTTTAAAAAAAAACAAATAACAAAAAACAGATGTCAATCCTGCAAGCATAGTGTAAATCAATATGAGTGAACTCTGACTGGAATGGTGACGTCATCATTCCAGTCAAACAAAGGTTAAATCAGTCCAAGCAAAAACTGATAACCATCCTGCAAGCGAAGTTCAACCAGAAACATGACGTCATTAATCCAGTCAAAAAAGGTCAAATAAGTTCAACCAAAAACATCTGTCCATCCTGCAAGCGAAGGTCAAATGAGTTCAATTAAAAACAGATGGCCGTCCTGCAAGTGATGTCATCATTCCAGTCAAAAAGGTCAAATGAGTTCAACCTAAAATCCTGCAAACATGCAATGGGTAGAACAGTGACATCATCATTCCAGTCAAAAAGGTCAAATGAGTTCAACCTAAAATCCTGCAAACATGCAATGGGTCATTTAAGGTCACTGATCGGCATTGTCCCACGGATGCATGCATCCAATGGGTCATTTCAGGTCATTGTCCCGCGTCGGTTCTCTGACGTGGGACGATTACGTAATATGGACCCATATCAGTCCTCCTATTACTACTGCCCAGGAACCTTTGTATGCTTTGTTTGTCACGCGGCTCTGGCATGTCAACTATTGCTTGTATTCTGTCTGGATCAGGATCCACACCTTGCTGGGTAAGTTGATGACCTACATATTTCACCATAGTCTTACATAACAAAGATTTTGTGTCGTTTAATTTCAGGTTAACCGACCTAGCTCGGTCCAACACGGCTCGGAGACGCTCGTTGTGCTCCTCAACCGTTGACCCATATACCAAAATGTCGTCCGTGACTATCCCAATACCGGGTATATCGCCCATGACACGGTGCATTTCCTGAATAAAAATGTCACCGGCTGTTTTGATGCCAAAAGGCAAGCGGGTGTACCTGTACCGGCCCCACGGAGTATTGAACATGCACAGACATGAACTTTCTTCATCTAACTCTATCTGCCAATAACCTGTCTTCGCATCCAAAACTGAAAAATACTTTGCATCTGCCGTTTTGGCAATACTTTCGTCATTCGTTTTGGTAGGGAAAGGCCCTCTCTTTATCACCTTGTTCAACTTAGTCGGATCCAGACAAATCCTTATCTTGTTTTTTTTTTTACGATAGTTATGGAATTGGTCGTTTGATGCGAGGAAAGGGAGAGACCCTCCCCCGCCACGGGCTGTCACGCTGCACTGACACCTCACCCGACGCCGCCGCGCGCCGCTCCCTCCCCCGCCCCCCTGTCGCGCAGCATTCGCGCCTCACCTGACGCCCGCTGCTCACCGCCTCTCGCCCTCCCCCGGGCCGGCAGCATTCACACCTCACCTGCTATCGCCCGTCCCCCTCCCCTTATAAGGCCGCCCGTCGGCCTCCCTCAGGCACTCGCCCTCCTGCCGCCTTCCAGCTCTCTCCCTTTTCTCTCCACCCACCCACCCAGTAGGGTCACGACTCAGGATCTCGGATCCAATCAGATACTACCTTACAGGGCGTCCAATGAGAGGGCTTGTGTCTGGAAGCCATGGGACTACAAAATGGCAGCCCCCATACTGAGTTTGTGAATCTTAAAGAACTGGCATTATTGGAATGTATTCCCATCTGTTCATTCAGAACAATATTTTTATTATTTGAGCAAACTAGTAGGTAGCTACAATGTTGTAAAACAATAAATGTGTGTTGACTTTGTTGTGACACAAGTGGTTTTAGAGATATTTAACTTTTTCTCTATGAAGATTGCTCACTGTAGGTATGTTGACATCGACGCGCTGCGCAGCCGCCGAGTTGTCCCCGATCGCTGTGATCGGCAGTGTGCGAATGGTTTTCAATATCTCTACCCAAATCGCTTCTCATAGGCTAACGGTTGGGGGGATCGGGGAATCATTATTACCACATATAAAGGAAACCTTTCTGAATGTCATAGTTTTTGAATTTTGCATTTCTGCTGATTCGTTCATTTGTGACATGCTTTCAAACATTTGCCATTGACAATGCATTGAGTTTGCCAGTACACGAAGTGCAAAACGTCAGTTTTATTCAAAATTAATAGAAATCAGGAACCCTAACCGTATCAATTTAATATAATCTTTTTGGTAAACATGTTTTATATGTGTATTCCATTCAGTTTGTTTCTAGGTGTTGTGGTTTTAGAGATATTTAACTTTTTCTGTATATAGATTGTTCACTGCCATTGACAATGCATTGTTGCCGGTACACACAGTGCAAAACGTCTGTTTTATTCAAAATTAATAGAAATCCAGAACCCTATCCATATCAATTTAATAGAATCTTTATGGTAAACATGTTTTCTATGTGTATTCCAATCAGTTTGTTTCTAGGTGTTGTGGTTTTAGAGATATTTATCTTTTTCTGTATGAAGATTGCTCACTGCCATTGACAATGCATTGAGTTTGCCGGTGTCGTGGTTTAAAACCCGGCGAGATCGCATCCCCTGCCGTGGCTTCTGCGCATGCACAGAGTTTGTAAACATTGTGTATGTGCGCGCAGCTCGGCTGCAGAACGAATACACACTGCCACTGCCACTATTAAAAATTAATAGATATGCACAACCTTAACCGTATAAATTTAATATAATCTATTCGTTGAATATATTTTCTATATGTGTACCAAGCAGTTTGTTTCTAAGTGGTGTAGTTTTAGAGATATTTCACTTTTTCTGTATGAAGATTGCTCACGGCCATTGACAATGCACTGGCACTGACTCAGAATATCCCAACTTTCACTATTATCTCTGTTTTTAATACTTTCAGCATAAATTGCTCTTAGGTTACATTAAATACTTCAGATCTTCCTCTTCAACCGCGCATTAAGATATTTTTAATCGATCCAATGAAAGCTTTTAAATTTATTTTACAAAAATAAATGCTTAGTCAACTGTCTTCATCCACGGGTGTTTGAAACGGGGGAGAATTTTACGCATGCGCAGACGATGTGCTTAAAATCCACGCATGCGCAGAAGCCACGGCAGGGGATGCAATCTGGACTGAGTTTTAAACCACGACACCTGTCCGCACAGTGCAAAACGTCAGTTTTATTCAAAATTAATAGAAATCCAGAACCCTAACCATATCAATTTAATATAATCTTGTTGGTAAACATGTTTTCTATGTATATTCCAATCAGTTTGTTTCTAGGTGTTGTGGTTTTAGAGATATTTAACTTTTTCTGTAGGAAGATTGCTCATAGCATACTAGATATTTAACTTTTTCTGTAGGAAGATTGCTCATAGCATACTAGTATGCTATGAGCAATCTTCCTACAGCAAAAGTTAAATATCTCTAAAACCACAACACCTATCAGTGTGTTTCGAGGTGGTGTGGTTTTAGAGATATTTAACTTTTTCTGTATGAAGATTGCTCATAGCCATTGAGTTTGCAGTGCCACAGTGTGTTTATTATTGTGGTTACTATCGCCACAATGGCTGCACTTCCATTTAGCGTGACGTCAGTGCATATCCTGTATTCAATACTTTATTTCAGATTCAGCATTATGGTAGTTACATAAATTGATCCATAGTAGGTCGATATTTAAACAAATACAATACTAACCATTATCCAAATGTTGATCTACATATAGTGGTACAGTAATAATATGGAAGTGGCTATTCATACGAGACCGCATGAATAGTCAGAGTGCTTATTAGTAGGCCCTATGGCTATGCTATGGGACTCCTTTAACCTGGTGTATCACCGTCGCGTGAGGGTTAGGATAACTTTGTTTGTTTGTTGTTTTACATCCTAGCAACATTTACGGTCATATCAGGACAGGGTTTAGGGTTAGGGTTGTTTCATCTTATGATTAGGTTAAAGCTAGACAGGTGATTATACATGTGTATATATACGGGCACTTTTTATTCATTTATTTTTCCTCCACTCTCGACCCTGCTCCCTCCACTCTCGACCCTGCTCCCTCCCATTCTCAGTTCCCTCCTCAAATCCTTCTTGATTCCTTTCCCCCCACTGCCTCCATCCATCCCACTCTCCATTCCTTTACTCACTCCACCCACCCTCTTAATTTAAGTTTTGTTGGGGGGAAATTCAGGGGCGGACGATTTTTCACTCACTGCCGGCGACAATCACAATCTTTTTTGCTATTTGGCCTAAGGTTTATGTAATTGATTAATAATGAACATATACACTCAAGTTTGTGCAATACACAATATTCACACGCATGCGCTGTGGCAACGTCCCCACAACCGTAGTGGTCGTTTTCGCTGTCAGATGTCGCATGCGTTGTGAATATTGTGTATTAATAGTGACTGACTAGTTTGGTACCCTCCTCAAATTTTCAAAAGGGTCCAAACATGAAAATTATATTTTTCTTGGAAGCTCCAATGACCCTAAAGCAATAACTTTTGGAATTTTCTAAATATCCCAAATTTGACTGACATACGTGCATTTGAAGGTTTGTAATTTCCATGGCTTTTATGCGCTGTGGCAACGGGCCCACAATCGTAGTCTTCCTCGTCGCCATCAGATGTCGCATGTGGTGTGAATATTGTGTATTGATCAATAATGAACACAAAACTACAAATTGGCAGGTAATTTTATTTTTAGTAATTATTTCTATGATGATCTACTGTGAACCCCTATTGACAACTTTAGCAATTAAAGGCAACAACACAACCAATCACTCAGTAGACAACAACACATAGCCAATCACTCAGAATATTTCAGCAATTAAAACAAATCCTAAATCTAAAGACAACTTGAATTATTTCCCGTGTTTCCAAAACTTGATAAAATCATTCAAATTATATATTTATTCTTTGGTGGATATCACATATCTATCACCTGTATAGATTAGATTACTGTACTGTCCTGAACAGACAGAAACTTGAGATATCTCCTGTGCATTTGGATAGAACACAATATTTCAGTACATACCCTAAAATGGAAGAAAGCTGGTTTCAAAAGAGTTAGCAAATTATTCATCACAAGTGTCCAGAGGATCACATTCTTCACACCATTATTCAAAATATCCAACTGATTACATTAAATAGATATTGTATGTCATGCGTACATCTTTGGGGGTCATTTTATAGTTATATTTTTCTTATTTTTATGTTCAGTATGAAGAGAAAACAGTAGTCAGCACTTGTTCTTGTATGTTACTCCATCTCTTCAGGATTTTTGATGTTTCTAAGAGATTAGCCACCAACCGCAAATCAGAGCCATTACATCTCATTTTGAATACAAATGGCAAGGATTTCCAAGTAGTTACTTCTCTGTATTGTACCCAGAAGAGTTTGTGAAGTATGATTTTCCAGTGGTCTTGCCTAAACTGACATCTTGTATATAACCGTACACTGCTTGAAGGGATTGATCTAGAAACTGGAATAATATTAGGAGAAAGAAGTCATAATGTAATATCTAATATATGTTTGGATTATTTAACAAAGCACGTTCCTCCCCTTTTATTGGAGAAGCAGTCACCATGGACAGAAACGTATCCATTTGGTAACAGGGCCCTAGCAGTATGTTCTCTGTGTTTACTATATTTTGGTGAGTATTATTGGTAGAAATATTCCAAATATTTTATGACAAACCCAGAAAACCTACCTTAAGCAGTATTCGTGCAAATGCTATGCATTTAGAAATGCATAATACACCAAAATTGCCTATGGCTTTACCTATATTAATTTGGTCATTGCCTTTTAAATTACTAATCTTTATATTAATTTATAAAATGTTCAGTTCTAGCGGAAAAAATGTATGAAATAAAGATATGTATTGCCAGTTACATTAAAAATGGTCTGATGAAAAATTAAATCAACAATTTGTGTTTGCAGTTGGACGTTTCAGTTAGAATTTGTCAATTTGGAAAATAAGATTTTAAAAAGCAATTGCCTTATCTAAATTTCACAATAAAGCCACCCATTGTGATTTTACACCACAATATTTACCACAAAGTCCTATATGTACAACTATGACTTGTTCAATGCCATTGTTACACTTCCAATATTATTTACAACACATATTTCTCTAGACCAGTTTGTAATTCCAGCGGCATTGTGGGATGCGTACAAGCAAAACAAACCGAGACAAAGCATATGGCTCATGTTGAAGCAGTGGTGTAGCTATGGAATCTGTTAGTTTCAGCACATTTCACCATGTGCGGTGGCAAAATCGGTAGAGCATGGCCCTCATGTGCAGGAGATTGGGAGTTTGTTTCCCGGTTGAGTCAAACCAATGACAAAATTGATACTTGTTACTTCTTAGCCTGGCACTCTGCATTAATAGAATAGGGCAAGGACTGGTTAGCTCATTGTCAGGATAATGGTGCCAGTGGTCTGATTTCCCAGTGGGGCAGCACTATTAAGTTGCCATGAGTGTGCACTGTCACAAGTCGGTACCCATGACCTTACATGTTGCCAGGATGTAAAACAACAACAACCAATCAATTCATCACATTTCAGCTACTGTTTGACAGGTAGAATACCAATTAAAAAAAATATATATATATATAATAAATTTGTTTTGCTTTGGACGCCGTATTCAGCGCATACGCAGGCGGAATTACAAACTCATCGACTACTTCTGTGCATTTTTTTTTTTTTTTTTTTTTTTTTTTTTTATTTTTTTTTTTTTTTTTTTTTTGTTTTTTTTTTTTTTTTTTTTTTATTTATATTTTTTTTTTTTTTTTTTTTTTTGTGTTTTTTTTTTTTTTATATTTTTTTTTTTGTTTTTTTTTTTTTTTTTTTTTTTGTTTTTTTTTTTTGTTTTTTTGTTTTTTTTTTTTTTTTTTTTTGTTTTTTTTGTTTTTTTTTTTTCGTGCATGGATATTGTTAACAACCACATGATCATTTCCAATATTATATACGGTATGACAGTAATTCTATTATGTCACTTCATCCTCTTAACCTAATTGGCATTGGCACATGGTTATTAATAATGACGCAACAGCAATCTACTTGGCACTCAAGAATTGTACTGTGGTTAGATATTAGAAGCAATCAAATCCCTAAAGTAAGTGGTGTATCCATTCAATGCACAACCAACATGTTTAGTTGTTGCACATTGTTGTATTTAGGGTTACAGAACGATATATTTACCCGTACTGGTCCCCATTCCACACCTTCTACATATACATAAAACTTATTTCTCTCTGAGGGATGAAAGTGGCTTCCGTAAAAAAAAACGGAAATCAAACTGAGATTATTACACCGATGGTGAATTTCCACGAAAAAGCGAATTTTCTCCCATAGACTTAGCACTGTCAGAGAATCGCAGAAAAATTACTTGGGTTTTATGTTCTAGCAACATTTAAGGTCATAAGAATGGGAATGGAACAAACCGACTGTTGTCATATACATCCTGATTCTATTGCATGTTGCTTAACATTAATCGGTAAATATAAAAAATCGTGGAAATCCGCGAAATCGCGGAGAACTTTCATCCCTGCTCTCTAAGCACATATATAGACAGACACTGTTGTGTTTAACATTTTTTCATTCACAAATTGTTTCACCTCTGCATACCTATTGTTAACAACCACATAACCACTTCCAATATTTTATACAGTGTGACAGTAATTCTATTGTCACTTCATCCTCTTAACCTAATTGTCAATAGCACATGGTTATTAAAGATAACACTACAGCAATCTACTTGGCACTTCAAAAACTGTTTTGTGGTTTTATTGTAGAGGCAACGAGTAGCAATGGCAGATTAACCATTAGCCTGAGTATGCTTGGTGACTGGAAGGGAGGGGAGGCCTAGAGCATGAGAAAATGGTTTAATTGAGACTACTAAAGCTCATCCTAGGGGCCTGGGTGACTCAGCCTAAAGGCCCAGGTGGTAGTTAATCTGCCACTGAATGAGATAGTTAAAGTAAGTTGTGTACACACTCAATACACAACAAAAACTTGCATTTGTTGCACATTGTTGTATTTAGGGTTACAGAACGGTATATTCACCCGAACTGGCCCTATTCCACCACTTCTAGCTACATAAAACTCCTGATAGTTAAAGTAAGTTGTGTACACACTCAATACACAACAAAAACTTGCATTTGTTGCACATTGTTGTATGTAGGGTTACAGAACGGTATATTCACCCGAACTGGCCCTATTCCACCACTTCTAGCTACATAAAACTCCTGATTACTTACTCCCGAAGAGAATTATGTGAACCTAAGCTACACACTATTGGATTCTGCTGCATCTGAAGCTGGATCAACATTTCCTAAATGAACTTCTTGCATCAATCACAAAGGACCAAAACAGGATCAAACCATGAGTTTTCGTGCACGCCGAAGACACCACCCATACATATTCCTACCTGGGAACTGCACTGAAGTGCCCCATAATTGATCTCTTACTGTATGAATAAAATTTCGTCTCCCACTACTTCTCAGTGCTTCCCGAAAGTCTCTCTGCTGCTCTACCCGTGCTCCCATTATCAATAATGTCAATGTGCGCTTATAGTCTAAATTTCTAGTCCATTCTGTTACACTAATTTTTGCTCCCTCTGCTTTGATTTCAAATGGATTTGTTAGCAGCATTATTCTCTCTGCTCTCTGCCAATCACCTGAATCTACAGCCTTTATGTGCTGATATGCTTGCTCGCCACAGTTAAATATTATTCCATAGATAACTACCTTTGATGCATAAAAATTAGAATAAACAGATTCTGGCCCATGCACCAATATTGGTTCCCTACCTACCGCATGGTCCACCCATACATGCCCACCTGGTCGGTGTCCTCCCGCATCTAATGATGAACTAATCTGTCTAATATATTTTAGAATTATACGTGCTGCACATGAGTTGATATGAACTCCATCATCTTCTAATGCCCAATCTACTGTTGACTCTCTATTTCTATTCCCATTTATTATTACCTCCCGTGAAAGCTTTCGATGAATGTTACAAACATGAACATTGGAGTATTCCAAGTCTACAGCTGTGCTATTGATCACCCTGTTCAATACTTTGATATTTGTACCCTTGTTTCCCCTTCTTGGACTGGCAGATGTAACCCTGTTCTTTCAGTAATAAGCATTACTACATCAGCTAAACTATCCTCTACTGATTCAGGAGTAAACTTGCTCTTTGACTTCCAATAGGTTTCATCTGCATTTTTACCCCCAACCCATAATGCTACTTTATTAAAACAGCCTTCCATCGATGGATTTGAAAAAACCTTTTCACATATCAATTGCTTTAATCCCTCTACTCTTAACCCACCTTTCCCAATAAAAATAAATTGCCTGGCTTGTACCTCTGTTGCTGCACGCTCCAGCCTTGTGACCTGGCTGTCACCTACCAACAGAACCTACAATATAAACATAGACAATCTGGTAAATAGAATGGAGTCAATGTCAGGAGAACTCAATTTTAGAATGCAATAAAAAGTGATGTCAAAATGTCATGAAGGAAATGTCATCCCTAATTTTGAGTACAGCCGTTGCATGGCAGATGGACTATTCAGAGACAAAGAACAAATATAGCAGGACATGCTTGTGACCACTTCTTCATGCAATGCACTACTAACGCAGAATGATATACATTCAGTTTAATATTTACTAATATAATATTACAGATCACACTCGGCAGCTTTGTCTTTCTTTGTTTGAAACCTTTTGGTACATTTTTTATTGTATTTATATATTGTGTATTGTAATAAAAACATGAACTTTTCTTGTGAGAGGTGAGATGTGGTGTTTTTTATACTTTGTATGTGTGAATTAAACTGTTCACAAATCTCTGTGTTGTTTGCTCTCAATCCCTTCACCCGCTCTGACTTAAATGCATCCCCACAAACATGTGTTAAGCTATGAAATATATCATGCCAGAAGCGTACATTCCTGAAATAAGATGGCTCTCTGTTCAAACAGTACTCCGATAAGCCACAG